>CAAKHC010000488.1:10165-35196 GCA_901007825.1 Macroramphosus scolopax
ATTTTTAATGGGATTAAAAATGTAAATATTTGAACTTTTTCTAAGGGGAAGGGACCTGGGCGGGATGGGGGTGGCACTCATGTCTGGGACATGGAGTTCTGATGGGATTGAGCAAATTTGATAATTTTTTTTTTCTTGAGCTGAATGCACTGATGGGAGATTTTTTGCAGTTTTATAGTATTTAAAGCATTTTGCATTTGCAGCGGGACAGTATTGCAATAATGCACTATCGATACTTGAATTTGTGTAGATGACCAGAAGGGGGCAGACGGCAAAAGGGAAAGTAGCCAGGACATCGCCCATTGGAGGACTTAAAGAAGAGGGATAGCTAATGCCTTTATTTTGGAGTAATAGGATTAAGGACTAATACCAGGCTTATTGTTGGATAGTAAGAAATGGAAAAATAACTCGGTGCATAATAAAAGCAAGTCTGACTGAGTCCTTTAAGAGTTGTCTATACAAAATGTACTGATGTTCAAAACCTAACTGTCTTATCAGAGTTGTGTCTTAAGTATTATGGAAGGCTCTTATTGTTCAAAGACACATTTTATAATCACATTTTAAAAAACAAAATACCACATCTTAAATATTCTAGTTGTGTTTTAAAACCACCATTCTGTAAGCCTCGCTGTGTTTGCCAGTAACCTATAATAGACAGACTTTGCACTCATTGTTCAAACATTGAGCTGCGGGGACAAAACGTTCACCCAGGAGGTCTAAAACTATACAGACTAATTTCCAAAGTGATGGGAAACATGGATCTGCGTCGTGGGATATATTCATAACTGATTTGTTTTACAGCTAGTAACAGATGAACAAACACTGGATCATAGTATGTTTTATTATACTATTACATGTTAAATGAAATAATAAATTACATTAAATATGTTACCCCGTTGCCCCACTACAAAAACTTAAATAAGAATTATCCATTTACCATCACAACATCCCGTAGAGACCAATTTATTGGCTAAATATAAAACTTTCAGTCTTCTGTACATTCATTAACACAGCCTCACAAAATATATGTTGTGCATTTAGAGTTTTTTTTCAGTATTTGTAACTTCAGATTATCCAGCAACATTGTCAGAGACAGAAAGCCTTGCCAGATTGAATACAAACACGAGAAGTGCAGATTATGAATAATAAATTAATGTCTTAATCCCATTTAAAGGGGAAAAAGATGCTTTTCTTTGGTGATCCGTCCGTGACAATCAATGAAAATCTGTAAGACAAGTTTAAACCATCAAACGTACTTTGTTTTCGAATAAACTTGAAGCTGCCACTACTGTAAATTTAGAGGATTTATATATAAATTAATTTCTTATCAACTTCACTAGTCAAGTAACCATTTACTGCTGCAGTCAAGTAGCGGCAGATATTTGTTTCTCTGTTAAAACAATTTGTTAATTCACAATGTAACAGCGTAACTGACATTTTCTTCAGAGGAAGAGAAAGACAGAGCTCCACCTTGGTGAAGTAACCTTAGTTACCAAAGAGATTGAGGGCTTCAACATGTTTCTGTTCAGTAGTCAGTATGAGTGTCCAGCCTAGAGTGACGGAATCCAAACCACAAACTTTCCTTGCAGCTCTTCCAATTCTTAGAACGTCGTCATTGTATATTCTGATGTCAGTGGGCGTACAAAGGTGTGGTCCCTGCCTCCAAAACTGGGAATTAAAGCCGCTTTCGTCCTCAGTCCAGGAAGCGACACTGCATGTAAGTCTCATCTGAGGCGGTGTAACCAAACTTTTGGTAAAAAGCCACATTTTTGGATGCACATTCCAGTGTGATTTTATAGCAATTCAGTTTTTTGCTGAGCAGAGTAAGTGTTGAAACTAACCTACGGGGAGAGAAAAGAGAAAGAAATCAACAGGTGTCACAAAGACAAAAAAAAAAAAATTTCCTTATGAGAATCGAAGATGAGCTAAAATTTGTCTTTGTTTTATGCTCACGCAGTTGACTCACAGTTTGCCCAGCTGTTTCCCTCTGCACACATCACTAACTACAACCTCCTCCACCCGGCCCCTCTACAAACAAAACAGAATAGAGAGGGTTGTCATTTCAGTGTGTATTGACCAATATAATTCAATCAATTTAAATACCATGTATGCATGTTTACCATGCATTTTTAATTTCTTAGTTTAAGGAAGTAAAACACGAAATACAATCTTGGTATATTGTGGTGACCTTTGTCACTAATTGCACAATCTTCTGATATCCACAGTTTTAATGATTATCTTCACCAGATTGGTCTTCAGGAATTAGCGTGGAAGTCATTGCTAAATACACATAAATGTAACCTACATTAGCACAGGAGTGAATGAATTTGTGCTCTGTGATCAAAGTGGCTGTGGCGACAATTTGTCCCACATTAGTGTCTTCCACCACGATGACGTAGTAATCCCCGGTCTTCTTCATATGCTCAAACTTTTCTGCAAAGCAAGACACATGTATATTTCTTAAAGTATATTATTAGTTTATTTTCCTGAGGTTAGGGTTCTTTCTCATTAGGGTATGCTGCTTATGATTACCATTTTGCTACAAAATCAAAGGAGAGCTCTAAAATCTTAGTATTCGTATTCAGAAAATGTAACCGTTAAATGTTCCGAACAAAACAATCAGTCTTGCTTTCTTTCTTATGTCAGTAGCATCATGGAAGCAGAACTTACTTGTGAACTGCTCGGGTGTGACATCACCTGTCTGGGTTAATTGGGATAAAACCTTAAAGAATCCTGGAACACAAAAACAACCCGTGTTGGTGAAGATGATCAAAGTATTTTATCCCCAAACTGGTGAAGTCTTGAATTCCGTCAGAGCTTTAATGTTCTTATTAAATTGCACACATCTGGTACCTTTGACACCAAGGAACAAAAAATACTCTGTCCACGTTATCTATCAAAAAGTGTCCTCGTTCTTCTGTTGTTATTCTCATGTATGTACTGAAACGTGTTTCCCTTCCGCTCACCCCTGTTGAAGTCCGCTGTACAGAGTGGCCTGAGCACCAGGCCTTCCCCTGGGCTGGAGGGGGAGATGTCAGAAGAGAAAGAGACATGAGTGTTGTTGCTCCAGTCTAAGTCCTGAAGAAGAGATGGCTCAAAAAGTGGAGTCTCGTCCAGCAACATTCCACAATCTCTGCTTGAGAAACACACAGACATAAGGTTGGTTACAGTCTACAGACAGATACACACCCAAAGAAGCAGTCCAAGATGATCAGCGCGAGTTACCACTGTCAAAATCCAAGATGGGATTGAAAATGTGTTTTAAGCTACAAAGAACGTTGACCTGACAAACACAAATTTCTGAAAGGTTGTCTTTACTTCTATGTCTTCCAAGCCAGCTGAATGACACAGGGAACACCCATTAATTCCGATTGATATTTCCTGGCAATAAACTATGAAGCATTGACTCCTTAAGCATTCATTTATGACATTCTCTCCAGGATATGGTCCTGGCACAGATCAGGATATGTAATATGAGGAGGCCCATCCCACAGGTACAACAGTGCTCATGGTGGTGGCTTAAACAGGTATTTTTCAGTCCAAATTTTGGGTATTTGCCACAAGCTGTCCTACTTCAGTCATTTCCATAGCAACAGACATAATGACACTGTCCTGCCAGAATTACTTCCTAAGTATTAAACTAATAATGGACACTCACTTGCTAATAAAAAGTAATATCGTATAACACAACAGCACAAATCTTTAGGATTATATCGCTCAGTTTGTATGGACTCTTTGTGTTACTCCTAGGACATGTCGTAGGAGTTAGGATAGATACTGTAAGTGCGCTGGTAAAGTGTAAAGGGATTTAATTTCCCTGCTGTAGCCTGAAACGCCTCATGTTGACTAAAACACCGTCTACATTGTTTTGGCTACCTAAAGACGAACACAGCGTTCGTCTAATTCCTGCCACGTCCAACGTTCGGTAACACATTTTGGAGTTCATAAAATATATTTGACGCTAACGCCTAGCAAGCGTCAAAGCTCTGACAGAACGTTGACTTCCTTGGTGTCGCCTGTCATGCCTACGTTGAGCTAATAGCCAGCTAGCTTCATATTTATCAGCAAAACGCCACATGAAGCCACATTTTATTTTCTCTTACCTTTTTCAGCTTGTATTGAAGCTTTCTTGTGTGTTTGCGGCAACTGTTTCCGTCTCGCATCTGTGTAACGTGGCAAGCCCACTAACATAAGAGGCGCAGTCTAATGACGTCAGTCGACCAGAAGCATAGAACCCTAGTTCTCAAATCGGGTGTAAGTTCTAGAATGTAAATAAAGTTTAATGAAATACAGAAATGTCGAAGCGGGGCCGGATTTTTTTTCATGTCCTCCAATATGCATCATCAAGGTGTTAATGCTTAACTGACCATGTCAGAAAATCAATCTGGTCATCCCACTCCGTTCAGTACATCAAAGTTCAAAACAAGTCATTTCCTGTCACCACTCGGTGACCCTGTCTTCTTAATTCAAGTCTGTGTTATGTCTGCAGGTTTGTTGTTTTTGCTCTGATGGATATTTTCATTTTACAAATTTTGTACTCAGCTTTGCATTCTCCAATATCATCAGTCACCATATATCGTTTTTGGCTTCACTCATTTCTTCACTTTCTCCTGATGCTCTTGCATTTAAATCCAACTCCCCCGTCCTAAAGCACTCACAGGCGGTCAGTCTCACGGTCAGCTCCAGCTGCAGTCAGAGCAGAGAGACCTAAACTCTCCTCCTCCAGACTGCAAATGAATTGTTCTTTTTGGCACATCAGCTGCTTACTCATTTAAGTCAGCTATCATTATTAGTTTCAGAAGTGATGGCAAAATAAAAAAAAATACTAAAAATAAATAATCAAAAGAATAAAGTTCCATGCAAATAGCTAAATTATGCAAACTACACAATGATATTGTGTTTTATTTATACAACACAAAGTAGTCAAGAAAAAAGTTCCAGGACATGATGTTGTCAAAAAGCTGTAGAAGCCATTTATTGAGTGTCTTTTGTATTAATTCATTTTACAAAAACTAGATTTACAGAAATTATCCATTCTTGATGTAGGCACAAAAATACATGAAAGCCCAGTCCAAGTTCAGTTTTGATAAAATGGTTATTAAAGATAACCCATTAATAAGGAACTACAGAACATAACGGATATTAGGTTGTTAAATAGCTGAAAGAAACGGAAACTGAAAACAAGCGTATCATTTTTTTATATCGTGACTTATCAAAATCCTACATTGTGTCTTTACAGCACGCCCAAACAAAGTTTGAGTAATTAGGTACCACACAATAAAGATCACAACACTTCAGCGTTTAGTGGAACCTTGTGGGCTGTTCTTTGGGTTAAAGTTAAAGGAAACAAAAGCACTCGCAAGATTCATGCATATCTCTCTTTGCACTGTAATCATAAGAAATCAAACGCTTGTAATACAGTCTCCATCATAGTGTTTGTTGATGTGTCTCAACCAGCTAAAGGTTCATTGAAATATGACAATTACCAAAAGGCTTCATGGGCCAGGTCACTGCTGTACAATACAGGAGATAGATCTTTGAGCAGAGGATGATTATGTTCCTTGCTAGTATAATTATTCAATCTGCATTCTTCAATGTGAGTCGACAAAGACAAATTGTCTCAATTAACACTCTCAGTCATCCACGTCAATGAATATATAGAAGTAGTAAGTTGAAGGTGACTGGATCTACTGCTAATACTTTGTATTTAAATGTTTTACTCTCATCCAAAAGTTTCATCGTCACGACAGGAACAAGTGGCAAAATATTTCTATATTCATTAAACATTTGCAAATGGTGGAATCAGTTTACCGAGGACTATGCTAGTAAGGAAAAAGAAAAATTCTTATTCAGAAAGAACTGCTCAGTATCAGAGGGTAATTTAAAAAGAAAAGATAAAGGGGATGACGTATGTCAGACTTGTACAACTGTAATACTTCCCCTTTGCTGCCTACACATCTCAAGAGGAGAGTATTCGAAAAAAATTAATTACATGCCTCCTCCTCCCCCACTTGTTAAATAACAAAATGAAAACTGTGATATTACACACTACATACAGAACAACCCATAGGGGTCGAAATACTTTGTTTGCAGCATTAAAAACATTCACGTTTGACAGAAAGGCTGAAAAATACTAAAGTGACATTCTCTTACTCGAAGGTAAGAAATAAAGACGCATTGTCATTTTGCCTACACTTATTCACAGTTGAAACTCATAAAACAACGCACAAATAAATCAGAATACCAGAACCAAATAAACTAGAATACTCCCACCCCCACACGAGAGAAAGCAAAACAAATTAGGAAAAAAAGTATCATAAAAGGAAAACAAGGACCCAAATAGACACCTTCAACGCCTTTTCATAAGAGACTTGAATCTTCTGAATGCACAGCAAGCTCATTTTTGATGGCCAGTCCTGATCATAGCTTACTCTCTACCGAAGCTGGTACTTGCAATGTGGGGCATGTAAATACAGGGTACTGACACTTAGCGTTTCTTCACTTGCACCCATCAATTTATACAATGCTCCAAGTAGTCCAGCTGGAATCTGCGATCAGAGGCCATTCACAATAGTCCCAACTTATTTAGGCAGCCCAAGAGATGTCCCAAGGCCATGTTTGCAATGCTTTTTAATTGTTGTTTTGAATATGTGATGACCATTAACTGTACACCAAATGGGGAAGATTTAAAAAGCTCATGCTTTCGGGATAATGATGCGTCTCCTTTCAGTTTATCAAGGGGCAGGGTCCTGTTGCATGCGTCTCTCTGCAGCCGCTGCCATGGTTCTACGTCTCAGCATTGTTAGGTCTAACTCTAGGGCAATGTCCTCCTCCAGTCCAGGCAAATCCTCATCCTGGTCCTCTGGACTCTTGTTCAGATATCTCCTACAGATAAGGAATCAACAACAAGTAAAGATATGATCGTGGCAACAGAAAGTGCAAGGTATTGGTCAAACAGGCCTCCTGGAACTAATGGAAAAAAACAATCAAGACCAAAACATTTCTGATAACCATTAAAGCACCAGAGTAGCATTTGGCAGAGAACTCCAACCAGCAATGTACCGACCTGCGTGCTTGCTGGATCAACTCTTCCTTCCTCTGCTTTAGCATCTTCTGTCTCTCATCAGCTGACTTGGAGAAGCGACTGCCTCGGACTTCCATGTTGTCGGACTCACTGAGGCCGTCCTCAGTGGCTCCACTGGACCCCGTCTGCTCCTCTGATGAAGAGCTCATCTGTAAAGGGGCACGTTCTATCGCCTGCTGAAGGAACCAATCCATGTTATCAAAGTGATACAAATGGTTGCACTGTGTTTCACATTTCCATTTGGGGTGTAACAGTAGACAAAAATAATGCTACCTTGTTTTTAAAGTTGCACTTGGGTATGTTTTCAGTCATTTTGGGGGAAGCTTGGGCTCGGCCCAGTTCTTATTGAACAGTGGTTTACAGAACAAACTATGGCTGTCTTGCATAAAAAGTCTGACAATACCGCTGAAACCAACTGAAACCTTTAAAAAAAGTAACATTTCTTGATTACGTTCATTGGGAATTCTTCTATATAAATAAAAATATAAGATGAAATGAATATCGAGTGAGGGGCAGCATTTACTAAATGAAATGGACTCCACTTGTTTTTAAAGGGCTGATATGATTCACTCGTGTTATCAACAACAAAGTATCATCAGATATCCGCAGCTATAAAAACAATTATTTGTTATTGCTTTGTCCCGGTGTGAAATGTTAGCATGAGGCTGCCTAAATGTCATGGGGAGCTGCTGAGATTGAAAATGAAACACAAACCAGGAAGAATCCCAACAAAGTATTTGGAGGAAAGTTTTCTTCCTTTCAAAGTATGAATAGAAAGTGTGCTACTAAAACAGTTTAGCATTAAATAGGCAAACATGCTGAATAAAACAAACAAAACACACAAACCCGGAGTTGACAGACCTGTGTAGGGAAAGGCACCTGGATGCGTCCCTCAAGGATGTTGTCGGTGGTGACTTCTACAGAGCGGGTCACCTGAAGATCTTGCATTACCAGGTAGGAGGGCACCTGTGGGAACATCTCCTGGACCTGATGGGCCTAATCACATTCAAAGAGAGAAAGGGAAAAATGTCTTTGGCCTTTTTTTTTGCTGAATCTGTCGTATGAAAAGAAGAGGTTATCACCATGATCAACAATCATTTAAACCATTTACCAAGACAAATACCCTGTGAGCAAAGTAAGGAAGTAGGGGCCATCCGGGCCATGACACACAACAAAGGTTATTTTCCAGCTAAACGGACTCTGAATACTGATGAACTTTATGTAATTGTCTAGGACAAAAAGAAGATTCAATATCGGATTCATATGATCTCCAAATAAAACAAGTAAAACGTCACCGGCTACTAACAAACTCACCATGGCCATGAGCTGAGAGTTGTTGGCCTGAGCGATCCCTAATATATTGGTCGTGTGCATTACCTCCACTGAGAAACTGGGCAGCCAGCTGGCAATCCGGGATCCTGTGGACGTATGCATGGATATCATTATTCATGATCACAAACAGATTATCTGCGTGAAGTAACTCTGCCAGTGTTTGACTGACGAACCATCGAAGTGGAAGAAGTGATTGTGTTGATTGATATGTGGTCTTGCTTCTGCAGTAGCTCCAACAGGACCTACGTTGTCCTCCAAAGTTCCACCCTGCTGCTGGCCTCGCGCCTGGCCACTGTCTCCACTAATGTTCAGGGACTTGCGACACGTGGGACATGACGTATCCTGCTCTAGCCAAGAGCGCAAACAAGAGCTGGAACACAAACACAGAGCAAATAACAAATGTCATGGAATTTATTTGAATAAAAACTTAACCTGAAGCTCAAGCTCATTCAGCAGATAAGAAAATGTGAATCTTTTGTCAGTTTCAAAGAATGAAAATTGTATTAGAAAACTGTTTGTGGTCAAATTTACCAGAAAGGACTACAAGCAGAAGGTCAAGGATAACCCTAAAACATTAACTTGTGCAATTGAAGAATCATGCTTTACTTGTGGAAGAGATGACCACAGGGAAGTTTGCGCGCTGTCACCATGGTATCCCAGCAGATGGCACAATCATCATCATTTATAGCGAGCTCTTCTGCGGTGGCAACAGCAAACCTGCAAAAGAAAATTCACGGTATATACTTATGATGATGATAAGTAAACAATGCATGTAAAATTACTGGCTGTACAGATTTATAATTAAGAAACAAAAAGACAGAATTTGAAGGTAGAAAACAGACATTAGAATAGTGAGTGTGCTAATGTGTCATTTCAGGTTTCTGCCTTGAATTCCACAGAGGTGGACAGTATCCTCACTAGACTGCTCACTGCAGCTGCTCACAACAGATCAAATCACCTGGCCTCCATGTTGTTGATGACCCGAAGATAGTTCTTGTGCCTGCGGACGCGACGCTGGACCTCATGGAAGAGATACCGTAGCTGCATGAAGATGACCAAGCTTGCCATGGACAGCCAGATGTTACCAAATAGCTGATGAAAGACATATCAACAGGAAAGGTAGAAGATTAGGGAAGTGTCAAAAGAGACAGACTTCATTCTGATGATAGCACATGCTTAAGCGACTTTGCTTTGTCCTACCAGCATATGAATATGGTGCATGAGGTCCAGAAAGAGCATAGCCAGCTCCATGATAAAGTCGGTGTAGTAGACATAGGTTCCCTTACTCTCCCAAGTCCCTGGATGGTTCAGATCCCACAGATGGATGGAGTATCTGCATGATGAAGCACAGGAGACGTTTAAACAGTACGGTGGGTGATAATCGCATAAAGACAAAAGAGATATGAAACAAAGATGGTGAAAAAGTATTATGGCACAAATAGCTAACAGCTAATCCAAAAGTGATTGACAGTGTGATGGGAGAGGAAAATCATAGTAGGAACAGTTTAAATTGCTTAACTTTTAACTCGCCATGGTTGGTAACACAGGTTAAAATACAAATATGGAAAAAACATTGAATCAATAACCAACAATAGCCCGGCAAAATCAGCAGACAAAAATTAATTTTGATACACAAATCTACATGATAGCACTTTCTTATTTTTAGTTTTAACATTTGACTAAGTGACTGTTCTGTTTAGAGTTCTTCCTGCTGCTTATACAGTCCTAACAACCCTCTGTGGGACATCGAAGTCCTTTCACACCAGGGCTAAAGAAAACAGAGGAAAAGAAATAGTATGGCTCAGAGTTCCCTTTGATACTAAATCTGCAGAGGCAATGTCATACATGATGCAGTCGTGTGTGTAAGTGCATGCAGAGCTAAAGAAGGCTTTAGAGGGACTTACCGCATAATGACATGCCCTGTGCGTACAGTCACCAGCAGACACTGAAGACAAGAGTAAGCAGATGACCATGAATTTAAAAAACAATATCTACTAGTCAAATTAGTTCTCCTGTTTGCCTGCACTATGTACATTGCACTATTGCACATCTGCAATTCAGTTTAATTAAATTCCTCCTTCACTCATGCTCTACCCCACCACCAGTTTTATCAAAATCAGGCTTGCAGTTTTTGTGAAATCCCGCTGACAGATCAACAAGAACACAAAGACGCGAGGGGAATATAACTCCTTTGTAGAGGTAAAAATTCCCTAATGCTGAGGTGCAGTGTGCCGCAAGGCTTCCAATACAATGGCACCAACCCTATTAAAAAAATCAGCTATTAATAAATCAAAAGCCTTTAGAAAAGTTTGAAAGAAATAATGGCTCATTATCCTTTGTGTTCAGTGTGGTCAAAATGCATTTTTCCCAAAGCAGGGCTCTATTGTCACACAATTGTGCCTCCAGGTTCTTACCTCTGCGGCCATAAAGGACAAGGTGTGCAAGCCATGGGACGCTCCCAACAGACCACAGACCACAGCCAGGCCACAACAGTCCAGGAGCAGGGAGACCAGCAGACACAGCACTCGCACATGGCTGTTGAAGGGAGTGGACGGGGAGAATGAAAGCTGTAAGGGGGGAAAAAAATGAAAATTATAAGTTGATTGGTCTTTTGTTAATGTTTCTCCCTTTCAATCCTGAGGTTTCTGGTGAGTTTTTCTTTGTGTTCTTGGAGAGCTTCTGCCTGTTGGGGATCAGTTGCTCACATGGGTTTAGATGCCCACTAAGACATTTTACATTAAAAGGGACAACAAGGTTTTCCCAGTTTATTGGAAAGAAGCTAAATTTGTGATATTGAGCAGATTAATCTACATATGTGATCTTCAAATCGAAGGTACAACCCAAAGGAACAGGGACAAAAGAAAATAGAGAGATTGGCTAATGACCAAAAACTAAGCTCAGATCTGAAACAACACAAAGGGAAACAGAAATTTACACACATTAACAATAAATGGTATATATTGTACTGCACAGGAGGCTAAGATGGACATCTGGTATACAAATCTAGTTAGCATTACATAACAGTCGAAATATGATATTTTGTTTTCCCCAGCATGCTAAACACAACCTGATACAGGGGCATATCAATGTAGCGACTGGACATGTATCAGTGGCCTAACATGCCGGCACAACGTGCTATTAATAGACCTGAATGAAGTACAGCCACTCTCAGGACTTTGGGGGACACTCGGCACACCGTTAATGTGTGTCAGACCTTGTGAAAAACAAGGCAGCCACCGAGAATTTAAATCTTATCCCTTTTACTATAATAATTTCATTATAATAGTCATAATATTAATATATTATATCGTATTATCATAGATATAATATGACTCCTGACAGATTCCACTGCGGGCTGGCTGAACCTCTGGCACAATATCATGACCGGCTATATCTATTCTCCTTTGAATTTGGTTTGATAAGACAATAGATATTTTGTTATGAGAAGACATTTTCGAACAATTGCAGATTAATTATGCTGCCATTATTTGGTTTATAGGCAAGTAGTTATGCACAGGTCAACTTGTAGTCCGTGACAAAGAAGCATTCTAAATATGTTATAAATAACTTTCAGAAAAACTGAGTCGACCATCTCCTTTTTTCTGTCACAGTCTCTCTCTCTCTCTCGCTCTCTTTGAAACAAGTGCATCTAAGTGTAGCAGGCTGAAAAAGGTATAGACCAGCACTTGTAGGGTATACCAACAGCTAGATTGGAGAGAATTGGCTCTCATAATAAGTGAAATGATTGCAAGTGTTAATAAAACTTGACCCGCGCATCGCCATTGTCCAGCCCTGGATTACCAAACTAACACATGGGCCACATTAAAACATATAAAAAAGGTGGGGTTTATAAAACTTACATATTCAAAACGGTCTTTGCAGAGTTGCACCATAAGGTGAAGAAAGACCAGGGAAGAGAACCATAAACACCACATGACAACCTCCTCCACTGTCTGCACGTTCAGTACACCAAAGATGAAAATAAACTTGTAGAATATGAAGTTCCAGAACTTGTCTTTCAGGTGCTGATGAGTAAAAACAGAGAAAATTAGATGAAGACGGTCTTTGTGTTGGGAGCTCCCATTTCAGATCATTGACCTTCTTGAGATAAAAGGCTGGATATCTCTTTTTCACCTCATTAGGGCCGTTTTGATGGAAATGAATAAGCCAAGTAATGAAAAATAGATGCAGTCATCTTCAGACTCACCTGCTTCTCGCTGACTCTAAGGGGGCCAAACACCACATACTGAATCATTTTTGCAATTAACATTAAAGAGCAGCAGAACGTGTTGACTAACACCTAGAGGAAAAGAAAGAACAATTGACCATTAGTTTTCTGCAATTGCGCCAACATATCAAGTCATGCAATATCCTATACTGAAAAACACTCACCCAAACAAGCAGACTATCAGTGACCAGATACCACAGTACAGTGGTTACCAATTCCTTGTTACTGATATTGTTTAAAAGTTCAATATCAACTTCAGGAGGAGCTGGTGTTTCATCAGTTTCCAAGGCCCCAAACCCTAGACCAGTCACAGTGGTGTAGGCGCTGAAGATGCCGCCAGCAAGCAAAGCCACACTCAGTGCTGTGTATGTCTGCAGGCTGGGCCAAGGAAACCTCTCCAAAAAAAGTAGAGGCATTGCAATGTTTACAGTCCTCCTCTTAACTTGTGAGAATGGTGTTTGTCCTGATCCAAGACCTGAGGGAAACCCGTTAAGATTAGAATATCGTTAGATGACATTTGCCCTACTTCACTAAAAACATGAACATTGCAAAGCTAACGCTAAATATAGACGTTGCTAGCTTGGGTTCGTGGCTAACTTAATGCTAGCTAACAAGTGTTTTAGACAAGGCAATTGTTTACAAATACCGATAGTCAGCTGGGACACATGTCCGATTTATTTCATGGTCTTTTATTAGAAGTTAAAGTTAATCCAACATGTTTGTCTAACGTTAACTTACTCTCAGTTCCCACAACGCACCAACTTAATGGTAACTTAGCTTACTACAGCTGGTAATGGTGTAAATTACTCAATTGTCGAACAATCGTTAGCTAGGTTTAAAAACAAACATGAAACAAGCAATCCCACGTTCACACCCAAAACTTGAGCAGTTATTTACATGGTTACGGTTACCTAATACTAGCTTACATGTTAGCTAATATTAGCTACTTGGCTAGCAACTTTTAGCAGGCAGTAGACAATAAGCGCGTATTAAATCGTCACTTACAGTTTCGCAGAATATATATTATCTACAATATCCGGCGTCCCTTGTTGTATTTAATGCTGTAGTTTTAGCTCCGCTGCATTGAGAACACTGTATTTGTGAAACATCGTCATGTTTATTTCACCGAGCAGGTAGAAAGCTGGGGAAAGCTTCCTGACTTGCGCAGCGTAAAGACGTCATCGTCGTAAGCACCTTAACGCCGTAACGTCAGTTATTAAAATAATCGTGTAATACGTTTCTGCACAGATAATGATCAGAAACTGCCAAAATTTCAACAATCTCAAATTGTAAGACTGCTTGATCTAATACTCTTACTCGGTTTTTAGTGCAAAATAAATAAGAATAAAGAATTTCACATGATCCAAGCTATTATTAACCTTGATCACAACCATAGGTGATGAGAAAAGGATATTATTTTCTCAAGTACTTTACTATTTAGTTTTTTCTGTATTCTAGATCTTCTTAAGACTTCTATAGTTTTTGAAAATCGATGTGGAAAATCGATATGGTACGACTATCTACATCTACTTAGCAACTTGGTATAAAAGAAAACTTTTAAATAAATGCAAAATTGCTCACCATTTGATACATTTGGACAAAGTTTTGTATTGGCACCATTTATCCCTCTAAACAAAAACCAGACCATATAAATGTTATGAGTAAGAACTACACTCACTGTGTCTGCTAATTTCATCCATAATTACCATAATGACAAAACTTGTGACTATTCTAGTCATGGATTTCATACACTGTAAAACATGTTAAAGCAAAATCCTGAGGCCGAATCTCATTAAATGGGCATCTATTGATTAATTTGTATCAGTCAAGGGGTTCAAGTGAAAAAGTGTTGACAACCACTGAGTTAAAGTACAACTGTTAATTTACACCCCTGGTACCCCCAGCAGGTAATCAACCCCTGGTTGGCACAATATATCATCAATGGATGGGGTGTGCAGAGTCTTGCTGATGAACGCCACCTCTTCCCCTACAAGCACCCTTGAATACCTCCAGCAGACAAATACCTGTCCAGTGCAGAAAAAGAACGTGATCGGTATCAACGGTAGATCAGCTATGTACTGAGCTTGTCTGTTCCTGGTATTGAATGACCTATGATAGTGCAGCAGACCTGCTGGTCCTTATCACTGCCTCCATGGATATACTCCCTGGTGCGCGAATGAATGGTTGGGGAAGGCATTCTACGAGGCGTTAGTGTGCATTGTCAGTGTGTATATGTTGAGCTGTATCTTCTTATCACCCTTGTGTGTTCAGAGCACTTCTTAGTCACTTGCCATCCATTTGCGACGATTTGCTGGAAAATTGCATGTCCTGACCAGATGTTTTGTTTGTTTGTGACTTGTTGCTATGCTTCATGGAGTGCCTGCTTGACTCACTCAGCTTTAGGATGACACTAATAGAACTGAGCGGTGTTATTATAAGAAGTATCATTCTGTGTCTCAAGAGCTCATCTTCTTATGCCACAAGACCTTGGGAGGCTTTGTAGTTCCTATAGAAATTCTCATCATTGTCTAGTGGTTCACCGGCTAAGAATAATAAGAAAAATTTGTTTCTGCTCTAAGCAGAAATTCACAAGGGAGTTTCAAGGGATCCCGACCGGTCAAGCTGTACCAGGAAATGACCACTCATGTCAAAAAAGTCAGGGAGCTCATAGTACAACATTAAACTGACCAGCGGTCAACAAAAACACAAGTAGAGGTGATGTCTGACACTGACACACAGATGGGAAGATTATGACAATCTGTCTAAGTAAATACATGTAATGATGAGGCAAGTATATCTTTTTTGCTTTTCCTGTGCCTTTTTTAAGTTCAGCAGTTGATTAATTACAAAAAATCTGTAAGTTATAAAGTCACACTGACACCAGGGATATGGCAATGTGATGTGAAACATGATTTAATTCACCTTTATTACAATTTATTGTTATTTAAAATATTGAAACGTTTTAATTATATTGTGCATTGTATATGTTAAAGAAAAAGTTTCGTGACTTTAAAGATTTTTGGGAAATTAGGGGGGACATTTGTGTGACCTTTTCTCCACACCAAATGATTAATTGAGAAACTTTTCACCCAGTGGACCAGAGAAGCATCATATTCCTAAAAGGTATTTGAATAGCAGATCTCTCGTCGACAAAATAAGTAAACTTAAATTGTTATCAAGGACACTGATTCAAGAGTTTCTGTTTATTTACTCTGTTTGCAGTGCCTGAAGGAAAATCCTGTTTAAGTTATTTTTGATAATCTATAACCTAATGAATACAAATGTTCATTAAGCTGCCTTGTTATTGTCTATTTCAAGTTATTCCAGCATCTACTTTCTGATGTCATTTCATTTTAAATTGATTCAAATTGTATTTTGATTTATTTGCATGAACCTGGTTTTGAACTTATGGTGCATGCGTGAATCAACTCTCTGACTCTCAAATACCCCTGTGAGGAAACCCTGTTTTTTGCTCAGTCTTTGCTTAAAGGGAAGTAAAAACTTGCTTATACAGCACTTTATTTTTCTTTTCATGCAGACACCCCTGTCAGCACATACACTTGCACCATGAACAACTCAGCTAAGCTGTCTTCTTTTGAGGAAATGGCCCCTACGGAGTTTGACGGTGGAACAGCAGCAGCTTGTGTGATCCTGGGCCTCTCCTTCTTGGTTGGCACACCTGGGAACCTGCTGGTGATCTGGACTATCGTCAAGCATATCAAGGAGCGTTCCCACACTGTAGTGCTCATCCTGCACCTGGCTGCTGCAGATCTGCTGGTGCTCATTACCCTGCCTCTATGGATCTACTCCCTTGCCCGCTCCTGGGTGTTTGGAGAAATCTCCTGCAAAGCCATGGTTTTCATGATAAACGCTTGTATGTACAGCAGCGTTTTCCTCATCACCCTCATGAGCGTGGAACGTTTTGTTGCAGTTCGTTATCCGTTTGCCTCGGCTGACTGGAAGAGAAAGAAAGCACTGAGTAAAGTACTGATGGCCCTGTGGACTGCAGCCTTCATGTTCAGCATACCTGTCATCCCAACCCAGGTCGTGGAGGACGATGCTGGTGAGGATCGTTGTTTAAGTCGCGTGTATGCCTCAGGGAGCCAGGAGCTTGTGTTTGTGCTGCTAGAGACACTGGTGGGCTACATATTTCCCTTTTCCATTCTGGTGGTCTGCTATGGCTGCCTGTGCAGCCGGATTACTCAAATGACCTTCAAGTCCAAGCGCAAGTCTACAGTCCTGATCGCCAGTGTAGTGGTGGTGTTTGCCGTTTGTTGGACGCCTCATCACATAGGAAACATACTCTCTCTCCTCATCCTGGCCACTGAAGGCTCTTTTCAGGATACAGCAAATAGTCTGGAGACTGTCAGGAGCACAATGACTTTCATAGCTGGTGCCATGGTCTTCATCAGCAGCACTGTTAACCCTGTTCTCTACATGTTCGCAGCTCGCTCCTTCCGGAGCTCCTTGAGTGATACTGGCATCCAGAAGCTCTTCCGCCACATCTCCAGCACCTCCCCAGGTGAGGGCAATAGAGAGTTGTCCTTCGTGTCCAAGAGACACAGCAATCAGACCGACAGCTCTCAGTGTGTGTCTGAGTCGAAAAATCAAATGGACATATTGATAAAAATGTGTGAAAATAAACCATCCTAACATCGGAATTGATCGGTGTACGCTTGTGCATATTATTGTGTATATTGTATCTATATTGAAATAAATTTTTGTCTGAAATGAGGAAGCTGGTATCACATTACCACACAGATGAGGATGTCAGATGTTGTCCACGAGATATTTGTCCAACTGTGTAAATGTTTTATGTGTTTTTTTGAATAGTGACAATAGAAATGATATTTATACTGTATGTTGTTATGTAAATCTACTTACATTCATACCATAAAGAGTATTGATGAAAAATAAATACTACTATATGCATAGTTTTTGTGAAAGTACACTTGATTGGGATATTAATTCTTCTTTTTCATTTTTTTGTGGGACCATCATTAGTTGACACATCAGGTACCAGCAAGCTGTTTATATTGCAAGCTTTAGACACAGCGTTACTTTTCACTGACGTCTTTGGTGGGCATGATAGGATAAAGAAATACATTTCTGCTTGGGAAACTAACATCTCTGAAACAGACTTTATTATCATTCAGGAACAAAAAAGTGTTTACTTTATCTTAAATGGTTTACAAATTCTAAAATAAAAAAAATACAGCTTTTTCAATAATACAATTTAGCTTATAATTGTCATGGTATCCCACCAAAGACAACAGTCATGCCTCAACTTCCTCTCAACAAGAAGATTGCAAAATGAAAAACTGCCGGTTCCCATTGTTGAGAAGTAAAAAGCGGAATCAAGTCTTGTCAGTCTTAAAACCCAAACCCGCACACTTACACAAGACTGGTTACTCTCCACTTATTTGCTGATATTTTAAAAATGTTAGCTCGATAGTTACTCCAATACTCCAATCAGACATACTGTTGCCATGACAACTCAAACGTCCTCATCAGATGACACATATCAACATGATTCATGGTGTCATGATAATACGTATTTGTATTTCCTGTTGTATGTCGTAATTCTTTTGTGATGACTGCAGACATTATCGTCTTTCTCTGAGGGGGAGCTGGCTTCACTATACAAACATTTATATACTTTTTGTTGATATTGCAGTTTTAGTACCATGTTTTGCTCAGGAGCAGTTGTGTCGGGGGGTCAAACTAATGGCTCATTGCAATAAAGATCTGAAGAGATAAATCCAAAGTGACAGTGCTAGTCATTATATTGGCGTCTTTGAATATCGGTGAGTCTGGATTACGCCTAATATGACAGTGGAAAATTACAGAGAGGGAAGGGTGTGACAAACAATAAGACAGATGAGAATAAATAGCTGAGTCTGACACATGCAAGTCCTTCTCTCACACAATGAGGAAACTCTGAGACAACTTCAGCAGAGTGGCATGTGCCTTGTTTTTCTAATGGCATATTCCGACATTGCGGCTGTACATGTTTTTTTAAAAGTCATATGATATGGTTCTTTGGCTACCAAAAAGCAATGAACTGGTCTCAGATAAGACACTGGCTCCAAATAGGCCCACAAACTGGCTTGGTGTCTATAAACTTGGAAGACTGGCTTGACAAGGAGAGGAAACCAAGAATTATTGTCACGTCGGAGGTGCTAATATTAGCTAAGGGAGGCAGTAAACTTTACATTCACTTATGCCGTGTGTGAGTGTCAGAAGGCAAAAAAAAAAACGTGGAATTCTGAGAACCAGGACAGAGACAAGTGAACACTCCACCAGGCCAGTGAGAACATGTGAAATTATTGAAAACCAATAGTTGTAAAGTGTTGGTCCTGTGAAGTTCATCATCAGATTATTTTTTTCAATATGAAAGCAATTGCGAGATTAAAAAAAATAGATATGAGATGGACAGAGTGATCGGAAAATGTACAGTGACCCTAAATTAGGAGTAGACCTGTACAGATGAATTATCAGATTATTATGAACATGCTGGTTCCACGTCACCTCCTGTTGTCTAATTTTAGTTTTCATTTTTCACTTCCTTTCCACTGCTATCACCTTCTCAATTTGATAGCAGAGGAACTATAGAAACTCTACAAGGTAAATGTAATTTCAGGCAAATTTTATGGCCTATGGCACTATGCTTCCTCAAAGGTTTACAACTGCATATGTATGGTGAATATCAGCCTGTCACAGAGCACAATAATATGCACAATACTGCATGTGTCTTATGTTGCAGTCAACTCTGAGAACAGTGGTCAGCTCTTTTTCCAATTTTCTTAGGTGCTGGAAAACACTGCAAGCAGATCTCTGATTTCCCTGACAGCTAAGAGGTTTTACATGTACCAGAGATTATTTTACCAAGAAAAATAGAAGATTGTGAAACAGTTGCACATGCAGTACTAACCTACAGTTTCTGTTTCACAACTAATGTCTTGCGACTTTCACACATTTTGATTCTCCTCCTTCAACGCTGAACATAAGAACATACAAACTAGCAGGACCTCCAATTTCATGAACTTACTAGAAATGATGTATTATGTCTAGAGATAGGGTAATATTGTTTTAAAACTATATCACCATACTTCATGGTATATTATTTTCTAAATATATAAATGGCTGTATGAAAAAAGTGCACATACAGTCTTAAGAAACGTGCTGACACAAACATTGATTAGAAAAAACCTTAATCCTCATCCTTCAATATTAATTGTTACCAATTAAATTGGCTATATGTTATAATTCTTCAAACAAAATATATACTATAACGTTTTCTTGTCCAACAACCTAAAACATTATTCTGTGTATGCCTCATGGAGGTAGTGCAGCCCTGTTTTGCAAGACTGTTTCCTGATTCAACAGCTCTGACCAATCATATTACAGTACACACCCCAGAGTCCCGCCCTCACCTTTCCAAATCAGCCAATAGGGGTACGCCGTAGGACTCCGCTCGCGCAGAGGCCGAGCCACACAGGTAACAGAGAAAAAATAGAAAGGAGAGGAAAAAAAAAACTCCAGGGCTTGTTATGGAGTTCGTGTGAAAGAAACGCGGATTTCCAGCCTTCTTTACCAGTTAAACCAGTATCTCTGGATAGAACACACTCAAGTACTGCAACAGGTAGAGTGTCTGACCGCAAACTCTTCCGTGGCTCCTCTGAAAATAATCTCCCCTCTTTTCTCTCTCCGTTTACCTCAATTGAGTTTCCAGACCTTTTGTTCGCTCTTCTTATCACTTGGAAAAAGGTGAACCCTCGTGTTATTTTTATTTTAATCTTTGCTTTAATTGTAGTTTTTACCGTTGTGGTCCCTGATGGCTTCGCACAGTGATACTCTGGTGGTGTTCTTTGGGGCAACAGCTGGTGCAAATGGGGGTAAACTGGGGTCGGATGAGAGGGAAATAATTCTCTTGGTGTGGCAAATTGTGGATCTACATGAGAAAAAGGTATGGACCTTTGTGACTCGTTCGTTGTACAGTTTCTTGTGTACCTACGAGTGTTTGTGGCATATTGTCTACCTGTAGTGGAGCAGTATGTTTGACATTAAATCAACATGGTGTGTGCTCGGCTCCAGGCTATTGCTAGCTAACGCTGCATCGTCTTATTAACTCACCGTTTTCTACAGGTGTGCGACCAAATTTTAACAAGTGACAAAGGAGTTCATTTTCACTCCAGTTGAGAAAACACACCTTTTGGTTTGGCATGTCAAAACAACGCTTTATTGACAATTTAGTGCAACTACATTGTCAATTGTTTTACTTTATCAGAAGTTAATTTCCTGTATGTTGGGAGCTGAATCCTGTTAATTGACAAACATGTGTGTGTTGTAACAAGTTTTCTGTGCCATGAAATGATGAATCCCTTTGCAGGTCGGCAAGCTTCATAGATGTCTTGTCAAGCCAGACACTTTGGAGCTGACAGACCAGTCTAAAGAGGAGACAGGCCTGACTCTGGACGACATTATTAATGCTGAGCCCCTTGACAAGGCTTTGCAACAGGTGAGTCTCACAGGGCATTTAATAAGCAGGGTGGTTCCACTCAGAATATTTCAGTCCTTCTCCGCTCTGGCGTCTTAAATCGACAACAGCCTGCCGTTTAAACGGTTGCATAAAACCACTTAAGATAAGGTTGCTGTCAAATTTCATGGAAGGATGCCTTAGGGGAATATAAGTTGCATATAATCACACCATGGCTGTGTCCGATATCACTCACTAGTCACTATGTAGTTAGTTCGTTAGTCTCTAAGAGTTTTCCCTTAACTACTCAAGTATTCCCTTATGTATTTCTACAAGGTTTTCAGTTACAATTTACATGAAACAATTTGAAGAGAACAAAACAAGTCCATTAAATTTAAATCATTTCTAGGATATAAGCTCAACATATGTGTGTATATGCAGTAGCTTCTGTATGGATACTGTATCGTTGCACCATCAAATTAAAATCAACATGTAATTGAATGGTTACCTCTGCATCAGGTATCAGTATTTTGGCAATATCCAGCCCTGCAGTCAGATATTCATTTTAATTTCTTTTCCTCATCCACGGAACAACATTCTCATCTTCTGTCTGGTTTTGCTCAAGCTGACTAATACTGACAATAATGCAGTCAGATGACGATGATGATGATGATGATGTCAGTAAAGTGTAACCATGGACAGTAATTTCTATGAAAGCCTAAACAAGCAAGGAAACAACTAAACAGGCTTAATTCAACGCTCCTAAATGAACTACTTATAAGCGGCTAGGGAAATGTATTTCCTAAGGGAAGAATTTAAGATGACATTTAAAGTACTTTATACATTCAGACAGCGTTTCTCAGGCTTATTTTACATGTTTGCAATGTCTCAATGGGTTTTTGATTCATACTGAATTCAGACTACAACAGGTAAACATGTACAAAGTCATAGCGTTAATTAAATTCATAACTTTCCACTGACGAGGTCCGCATAGCGTGAGATGTGACTTGACAAGCCTCTGTGTTCAGCTGTGACTTAACTCTCTTAACTCACAACTCACTCTTAACTAAAGAGCATCAGATACCGATGACCTTTTTTTAAATTGGTCCTCAACCTGTTTGAGATATATGGTTGAGTTTGGTCCTGACAGTTAAACATTTTCTGTCAGTCTGTAGAAGTTCAGGAGCCACAGGTAGAGCCTCGGGTGCCTGCAGATAAGGTTTAGTCAGGTCTAGTCTTGTCCTGGCTTGATGCATGCTGCAGACATCTGGAAGGCGGGGTGTTTACCTGGGGCCGCACCTCTGTTTTACACCGGAGGACAGACAGGTTGGGGGTCCTTGAGATGTTGGGCTTAAGACCCAGCACTTCTTGACAACCAATATGCAAATGTTCGCTCTTGTTCCTCCCTGTCAGTAGGTGTGTTTTGACAGTGCTTATGTTGCCAAACATGTTTTTCAGCCAAGCTTGCATGACTATTTGTTTGCACTGGGTGCTTCTTTCCCACCCCTCCTGTATTCCATAGTTTAAACTCCTCTAATTATCATGCCTGACCAGTGTATTCAGGTAGATATTAGTGTTTTGGTCTGAATGCCATGCACTTAATGGAATGTTGGATTATGGTGGTGACTGCCTTTTAAAGTTCTTTATAGCAATGTTGAAGTTATGACACTGGGTGTTTACATTTCATGGAGATTTTGGTCTCAACTCTGAAGTCATCTGTGCTTCAAACTGGCCTAGTTAAGACTGCAGTTTCACTGTAGGTTAGCGTGTGTGCTGAACCTTCAAATATTAACCCAAGCAGTCAGTTTGCTCTTTTCATTCCTTTGTCTCGCAGGTTACTTTCTCACTATTTGTCTTTCTAAGTTTGGTTTATTTCCTGTTGAACAGGGACGAAAAAAGGGAAAAAAAAAATCATTTTCTTTCGTCATTTTACTTCTTGCTCCTTTTTTTTTTTTTTTATCAGCGGGCCGTGTGGCCAAAGACGGCAAAGGGTGTCTGTTAGTTTTGTTTGCCAAACTTATAAAGGTAGAGAAGGCTGAAGAGATAAGAGCTGATTAACTACACACCCTGCTATCGGGAATTCTTAATGCGTTTTATTGAATCGGATGAGCTCATAGTACAATTGCTATTCAACGTGTAAACGTTTCAGACATTTGATTTATTAGTTGTAAAGCTCTTGACTGTTGCATGTGAAGATTTACGCCTCGAGGCAGTGCATTCTCCAACCAACTACTACTACATATTATTAATTTGTATTTATTCATAAATTCCTCTTAAACGAATTAATGTAATGTATTGAAGAGAACTTACAAGATAAATATTGAATAAAACTGATAAAACAATACAGGCGATTTGAGTAATGAATTGCTCAGTTAAAACAAGTCAAGTTAAAATGGGAGAACGACGGATTAAAGGGAAGGCAATTCTTATAATTCAAATAAAAGAGCAGAGCTCGGCTGTTAAGCTCAACATACCCAGGGTATCTTTCTGCTAGCTGCACAGTAGACATCGGGTGATGGAGTCACAGTATCAAGGTCCCGATTGACTCAATCAAGAGTGATTGGTTTACTGCAGAACTATTTGTTTAAGGTTTGAAACAGACAATCAGTGTTATGGAAAGTTAGCATTACATCTCCTCAAGACCGTCTTATATACAATTTCCAAGCAGAAGTCAGCAGGTGCCTCCATAACACGGTCTAAAAGCAACAGTTACCTCAGCCAAAGGCAGGAAGGAAAGCAGACACGAAAAAAACAGTGTGAATGAATAAGTTCAGAGGCTTATCAATATCACTGCGCCATCATCAAAGGGGTAATCACAGTCGTGTAGATCAATGGGTTGCTTAGATGTATTGTAATCTTTGAGTAAGTCTTTCTTTCTTTAACCACAACACGCCATAATTCATCCATGCTGATTTTATCCCGTTTACAAAGCCCCACCTCCTGAATGAATCTCAAAATTTGCTGTGGTGGCAGCGTGTGTTTGGCTTTCGGTGCCTTTAACTGTTGAGGACTGCCGACACTCCCTGCAGCTCTTATCGGAGCTTGTTTCAGCCGCAACCACCCCACATCACCTCTGCATACAAACACTCCTGCTTCACTGGAGAGCACACTCTGATAGGGCCATGTTCAAAGGGCGCTTCCTCCCCCTGATCTGTAGAAATGCCTTGCAGAGGGGTAGTGTCAGACAAAAAATTGTTTTTAAGCAAATTCGTTGTCATTAATGTGTTTCTTGAAACTTTCGATAAACAGGTGTTCAGTTCTCATTTAAACTAAATGACTTTTCTGATAGTAGATTAACAGTTGTACAGAAATAGTGACTGTGATATCACATCCTAGCTGGCAATTAGCATCCAGGTGTTCCAGTAAAGCGCGATTAAAAACGAAATTAAAATCATTATTTGTTGATTTATTAATCGTTTAAAACAGCAGTGCAGCTGTGAAGGATTAATCCTCTGTAGACGGCAGAAAACATGTTCAGTAGAAATGGGGTATAATTAAATGGTGACTCACTATATTGGACTATGTTCCAATAAGGGGGTGTAATGCCAAAGCAGGAACAGAGGAAATCTCACGGCAAAAGAGTCCAGTGAACTGTAAGAATGGATGGAATTAACTTAATAAGGTCACAAACACTAAACAAGAAGCTACATGACGAGGATGAGTGGGTGTGGGAAAAATCAAATTCTTTTGCAATTAAAGGATTGAAAAAGTTTGGCTATTAGAAACTATCGTGCGGTGACCCAATTTGCATAGATTCAGAAAATAGGAGGTGGGATGGAAACCAGAGGGGTTTACATGCTGGTGGAATGGAGCCGGTAGACCGAGCTGGGTCTTCTAACTGAGGCTTCAGAAACATCTGGAGATGGTGATGGGTTGCTTGGAGTAGATACCTTGTATACACGTCTGAA
>CAAKHC010000488.1:38970-50819 GCA_901007825.1 Macroramphosus scolopax
ATTTTTTAATTTTTTTTATTTTTTTTTTTTTTTTTTTTTTTTTTTAGATCACAATTTTTCCTGTTTTGAAACAGTGAAGTACAAGTTTGATTCTGGCACTTGGTATGTATGACCCTTTTTTAATAGACCTGTTTGCATGTCTTTGCAACACCTGTTTGCCAGGAGGGTTGTTTACCACTTCAACCGTATTCATACCTCAGACCTTCGGGCCCTTGGCGTAGATTACAGCAACAAAGATACTACAAGTGTTGTTAAAGCTGTCCAACTTTGCCATCAAGTGCTTACCTGGATATCAAGCAGCGGAGATCCAAATCCCTCTGCTCTCAGGCAGCCAAAAGCTTATCACCTTGACAACCCCGTGACATTTAATCATAGGACCATGTTACTGTGTTAAGCACTTACTGTTTCCTACAATCAAGTTAATCAAGTTGGATGTAAAAATAAACACTGATAATCATTATTATCTGTGTTTATGCTATAACGAGCTAGCAATTCTTTATATCTCATTACTTTCAGAAAGTCATTCCTGTTTTCCCTACTTGGTTTATCTTGCAGCAGTAAGACGGAGCCGGTGGACAGTGAGACAGTCATCAGAGCGCGGGGGCTCCCATGGCAGTCCTCAGACCAGGACATTGCTCGCTTCTTTAAAGGCCTCAATATTGCCAAGTAAGTTGGACTTGATCGAACAGCCCCATCCCTCAATTCAAGTTGCAGGAGAACAATTTATGAGGACATATTCATAGCTGCATAGGCATTTTTTTAAGCAGTCTTTTTGCTTAAATTCACAATTGTTTTCCATTAACTGTACTAAATGCGATGTGTGTAACTGTGTTTCAGAGGTGGCGTGGCCCTGTGTCTTAATGCTCAGGGCAGGAGGAACGGCGAGGCCTTGGTTCGCTTCATCAACACAGAACATAGGGACCTTGCACTGGAGCGCCACAAGCACCACATGGGCAGCCGCTACATTGAGGTGAATATGAGCATTAATGTCCCATGACATGTATTTTATTATGTCTTTTTAAAAATATGCTCAGGTTAAGAAGGTAACGAGTCGTAAATTCTCAGTCAAGCAGTCTGAGCCTGTGAAGTATCTTCCATCAAACTAAGCGATCTGAAAGCCCCCTTAGGGCCAGATTACTGTGAAAGGTGAAGTTTCAGAAGCATTTCATAAACTGCCTCAAGCTCCATCATTTAGCTTTGGCTCGGATGAACTTCAGGTCAAGATGTTAACCCCGGTGCTCTGCAACATTAGCATGGTGTCTCACTGCAGATGTGTCTGACGTCAGTATTGACTGGCAGGTAAATTTGGAGCAACTGTCTCCTGCCTTAAGACCCTATTATAACATCATCTCTTAAGTTTAAGTAAGCGCACCTCTTCTTTGCTCCAGGCTAGAAGGGTAGTCTGATGAGAAATCACTCATGTTTAAGAGAACCATGGTTCATTTGTTAGACTCTTTCAGAATTCGTTTTGGTATCTCACTACTGGTAACTAACCCATAGCCAGTGAGATGGGTCTATTCTGTTCTGATCATAGGCTGAAGACTGTATGAGACCGTGTAGGTTCAAGCTGTAGTGATGTGATGGTCTCTGTTAGGACTTCAAGCAACAGGAAGCCTTGCAGCCGCAGTGCAGGTTCATGCTACCAGTCAGGTTTCTGCTGCACATGCCATTCCCAGCTTTTAGCTGTACAGCTAGTGGGAAGATACAAGCACAATGCTAGCAGCCTGGGCATGTTGTATTCCTGGATGCGCAGGCGTCTGCCTCAGCAACTGTGTGACCACATGTGCACAACTTGTCTGTTGAGGGTGCAGGCTCAGACTCTGTCAATGAGTCGGCTCTGTGAGAGATGAGAAGCAGTGAGCTGCTAATACGGCATCTATCTGCAATGGCTCTTATTCGGTGACACGCCAGCTACTAAACTCAGATCGCTGTGTAGCGATAGCTAATGTTTGGTGACTGAGTGGTATTAATGCGATGACATGATCTTAGACCAGAGCAAGAACTCCTCCCTCCTCTGAGCAGACCTCATGTTTGTCTGTTGTGTGTAAAATAACTTGTGGAGACTGTGCATGTGCCGTCTGTTTTAAACTCCTGACTACCTTTGTCACATTTAGTTTGAGTGTTGCATATTCGTTGTGACTAAATCCAGTTCCCCTCTTGTCTTCTCAGGTCTACAAGGCCACAGGAGAGGAATTCCTCAAGATTGCTGGTGGTCAGATTTCATGTTTTTTAACTCCTCTCTACTCACTGTGTGCATGAAGAGTCATTGTGAAAAGCTTTCTGTTTCATGACTTTTCTGCATCTATGAAGAAAAACAAGAACCCCCCACAGCTGTAAAAGAGCAGGTGTTTGGTGACTGTAACAGAGGGGAGCTCTTTTGCGCTCTGGCTCTCTCTCCTATTACCTGTGTGTGCCTCATCCCAGTGACTCTCCAGCAGCTTATCTTAGACTAATAAAAGATGCTTTGTGAGAAGTTTCCCCCAGCGCCCCCATCCCTTCCTCACCTCTTCGTCCCTGGCCCAGCCCTCGGAGGCCAGTTTTACTCTTGGCTAACAGCCCGTCACCTGTTCGTTTCAGCCTCGAGCTCCGCTCCCCTAAGGGAGAGAGGCCGATGGCCGATGAAAGAACCAGTTCAGTGCTGATTCAAAGAGGGTGTGAAGAGACAAAGACAGGACCTGGGGTCTCTGGACCATAGAGCAGCAGGCAGCAGTAACACAGAACAGAGATAGCTGTCAAACAGTCTCTGAGGTGCAGATAACTTACAGAGGCTGCCAGTCGAGAGAATGGACTTTACTCCGAATGAGTAAAGATCAATACAGATTGACGGCACATACTCAAAGCAAATAGTTCAAGCAGGCGAGACAAAACTGCTTTGATCAAAGAAGTGAACGCAGTACACTGAGCAATAAAAAGAGGCTCAGCTTCGTACATTACAAAACAGGAGAAAACGACTACAAAGAGACTGACAGACTTGTTCTTTTTAAATATGGCACCGCTCAGGAATAGCAATCTAAAGTTAGTTGTGCTGTGAAGGACTGGATTTGAGTCTCTCAAGTCACTCAATAGCGGAGGCAAAGTGTTTCATCATAGCTGTCCTCTGACACCAGGTACTTCCAACGAGGTGGCCCAGTTCCTGTCCAAGGAGAACCAGGTGATTGTCCGCATGAGGGGGTTGCCTTTCACCGCCACACCCCAAGAAGTGCTGGACTTCCTTGGTCCCGAGAGCCCGGTCACAGACGGCGCAGAGGGTCTGCTGTTTGTGAAGTATCCTGACGGACGGCCCACCGGCGATGCCTTTGTGCTCTTCTCTTGTGACGAGTATGCCCAGAACGCCATGAAGAAGCACAGGCAGATCCTGGGGAAGCGCTACATCGAGCTGTTCCGCAGCACTGCGGCTGAAGTGCAGCAGGTAAATTCTTACAGGCGCTCAAAAAGACTTTGACATGACAAAACGGACCAGATTCCAACCAAAATGCAGGAAGTAGCTGTCTCAACAAGATACAGCAATAGTGAGCTCTAACTCGTCATTTTTTCTTTGCCAGGTCTTGAACCGCTACATGTCCACGCCTCTAATCTCCACACTGCCTCCTTCACCCATCGTCCCTGTCCTCGCCACACCGCCCTTCCTTCCAACAGCAAGCAGCACGCGTGACTGCGTCCGCCTCCGGGGCCTTCCCTACACAGCTGGCATTGAAGATATCCTGGAGTTCATGGGGGAAAACACTGTTGACATCAAACCCCACGGAGTGCACATGGTCCTTAACCAGCAGGTCAGACTTGGGGGGGCTCAAGCACAACTGTACATGTAAAGCTGCAGTTTAAAATTCTGTGTTCTTGTTGTATAATAGAACGAAATTCTGTACCTAATGTATTTTAGCAGCAGGCTTGTCATGTCGTCATCCCATCCTCACGAGTGCGATAGCTCAGAAACTCCTTCAGGGGATTTTTTTTTCACACACTCAAACATCCATTAGGACTCAATGATGAACATTTTTGTGGGTCAAAGTCATTGTGACCTGATAAAACAAGTTTTAGGGCCGTAACTCAAGAAGTAATGTTCTGACCTTGACACTGTTTCTCAGAAATGTTTATTAGGATAAAACAACAAATTGATGACACTATGTTCTGCCACAATACTTACGGGGAAAACCATTAGGGAGTAGTTCTAGTTTGTTTAATTTCATACTGTATCAAATATGCAAAACTCAGTCAGATAGATTTTGGTAAAATGTAGCTTGATCTCTCTCTTTCCACCAAATCTTTGGCTTCTTACTATTTGTATTCATCTCTTTTCCGTGCAGGGTCGGCCCTCCGGTGACGCCTTCATCCAGATGAAGTCCTCAGACAAGGCGTTTCTGGTTGCCCAGAAGTGCCACAAGAAGACGATGAAGGACCGATATGTGGAGGTGTTCCAGTGCTCCACAGAGGAGATGAGCATCGTCCTGATGGGAGGAACCCTGAACCGCAGCGGCCTCTCACCGCCCCCATGCAAACTCCCCTGTAAGTGAATTCTATCAAATAGTCACCCGAGACACTAATAATTTACACACTAAACATTTACAACTCTGTTTACTATAAAACCAGTTTCACAAACACACATAACTTCCAAAACAAATCAGTGTAACACTTAATCCTTATTTGTTTTGTAGAAAGTAACATGCCGTGCAGCGGCTCCAGTCTGTTGACATTTATTAGCAATAGAATATATAGATCTGCCCCTGAAGCAGTGATGCAAGTTTTGACTGGACTTGACTGAGTGCAGCTCTCTCAGTCTGCACTTTGCCCTGTTGAAACTCGTATCAATCTTTAGTGCTGGAGATTTGATCGGCAGACAGAAGAGAGCATTGTTGTTTTTTCCCTTTTTTTTTTATCTGCAATTATTTATTTACCCTTTTTAAAATCATTAAATTCAATGAAAGTCTGGGAAGGAGGTCATGTTTTTGCCTTTTCACCTATGTCGTCAGTATAAATTAATTTTGTCCATCATGGCTCACCTGGGAGCACTGCAGGTCTGCAGTGTTGTTACAGTGTTGTCTGAAGGTGACCAGTCGCCCACACTGATAGAGGCTGTTTGTATGTAAACACATTCATATGTCACCGCTGTTTGTGTATATTGTTCGAATGAAACCTGCAGGAAGCAATAAGCGTGTTGTTCAAAGTGGAAACATTTAGCAGGTACTGCCTGCGTCTGCAAGATTTTGTACATATCTCTCTCTCTCTCTCTCCGCTGCAGGTCTCTCTCCCCCCACAGCCTACGCTGCCTTCCCCACCCCGCCATCCATTCTGTCAGAGGCTGCCCTCTACCAGCCCTCTCTGCTGGCTGCTCCCAGACCTCATCCGACCCCCACACACAGCCCTCACACTCTGGCCTACTACCCCCCTCAACCACATCTCTACATGAACATGAACTACACGGCGTACTACCCCAGGTTAGTCCATTATCAGTAACAGCTAACTGTGAGGTAAAATAACTTCTTCTGCTCCTCCTTATTCCCTCCCTCTTCTTCTTCATCCTCTCTCTCCAGCCCCCCTGTATCTCCATCCACAGTTGGCTACTTCGCAGCTCCGCCAGGGATGGCAGCAGCCGTCACAGGCCAACCCCACCCCGCTGCAGCCGGCGCCTCTTCTGTGCTGTCCCAACCCGGTGCCCTGGTCAGGATGCAGGGTCTTCCTTACAATGCTGGAGTCAAGGACATCCTCAGCTTTTTCCAGGGATACCAGGTCAGTACATACAAAACTGGCAGTCAGGTATCGATATGAAAGCTGCTTGTATCAATACAATGTTGTTTCCAGGGATCATCATTACCGTGAACTCATCGGCTGACCAGGATAAACATTGTCAAGTCTTCTAGCTATATTTGTTGATGTAACTCTTCCCGACATGATGAACTCTAGCCATTGGACACCTGAGGCGCCCCCCCCCCCACCTGCAGCTAGAAAGACTTATTAATTTGTGCTTTTTATTGCAAAATCATATCACAGTAGTATTGACTTAAAGGACATGTGTGCACTTGTGCTCTCCCCCTCTCTTCTTTGCTCCCATATTGCAACCAGCCGAAATTAGGTGGAGTAATCTGAAGCAGGTATGAACCCTGATAGGTGTGGCCTTAGACAGTCTGGCAAGTCATGGGGGGGGAAAAAAAGGGAGAGGGGCCGGATTTGAGGTGGAGGGGATGTGTTGTTGTGGCACAGAGCTTTTGTATGCTTTTGGTGTCATATAGTACTGATGATAGTTTCTAGAGATGCACATTAGAGTCCTCAACAAGTCCATGACTGTGTGTGTGTGTGTGTGTGTGCTGTGTTTGAGCGTGTGAAGCTGACTCCACTTCTAACTGCTGGCTGAACTAGGTAATTGTATCTGTAATGGTGTGAGTCAGTGTGTGTTTTCTGGCTGCATTAGTCTCTCTCACGCTGGCCCTGGGTGAGAAAATATCTCCGACACCAGCAGCGGTGTCCGTTAGCACACAATCCCACGCGTAATCAGTCTGTGTGGTTCCAATGGAGCCTGTAAACGCAGTATTTTGTGTCTCTTTGTGTTTTTCTCAAAAAGCCTGAGCCTTTTTTAAGAGTGTAAAACTTTCCATATTTTGTGTTTCCAAAAACTTGTCATCCTGACTGTCCGTTCATTATTACACCATCTGTAGTACGCCCCCGACGAGTACAGCAGCATGCTTCAGATGAGCGAACAGGCCAGGAGTCTGATTCAGCCCAAAGAATGGCTCTGTCTTTAGGGACACGCCCCAAGGTAAGAAGAGCCTCCGGACCAGAGAACCGGGATGGACAGAAACGGCATTTCCTTCACTATCATTAGGTCTATACTTTTAAGATAATTCCCTGTCAACAGAAATGTAGATATAATCTGAATCCATAGAGGAATGCCCAATCTAACCATCAAGGTTCCAAGTTCTTGACCCGGCACGTCAGCCTGCATGCTTCCCAATCAAATCATAGCTTTGATTTCTCCTCGATGGACTGAGGAATGTTGCTCCTTGATTTCACACTAACACCTTCTAACCAAGTCAACTTGCTTTCTTTTAAAGCATCGTTCAATATTCTCTGGAGGTGTAAAACGGTATCAGGAAGATTTCCTGAATATTCTTTACATGGTGGACAGTCTTCAACAGCAGGTTTTATCTTCACACCATCCAGCAGGTCTTATGAATTCACTGCCTGGAAGCCGGAAGGAGCCCAGCAGACGACTGCAGCATGTTGTTAGCTGCTCCACCGTCGTAGTAAAAAGTATTTGTATTGACCTTCACAAACCACTGAGCTAGAACGACTCCCTTTTTATTTGATTTACTCTACAACCCATTCTAGAATTAACGATGCAAACCTTTTCTATTCTGACCGCTGTCGTCAGTGTTACAGAAAACGTTAGTTGCTCTCGACTCAGCACTCCTACACAAACTGACCTAATGAAAATGTTTTCCAAACAATCCGACTACCTTGACCATCAGATAGTATCCGGAATGTGATATCTCGCTCTTCTTCCTCTCTCATTCTCTTTAAACGAGCGCCTCTAACATGAGCCTAATGGATTACTGCGGGTTCAGGGTTGATTTTGATGCATGCAAACGAATGATCGGTTCAAATGTGCCTGCCCTGTGGGCTTCAGATCCTCTGGGAACAGCATGTACTCTTCTCTTGCTCTTTCAGCTCTGCCCGTTAATCTCTTTCCTTCTAACCGGACCAGTTTGATGAGCAGAACTTTCTCAGGGAATTCTTCTCATCAGATTCGTGGGCTCCCCCTGGTGTTTACATGGTGCAACTGCTTCGAAACGACTTTTTTTTTCACTTGGCTGTTTGTGTCTGTTTGTTTTCCCCTGCAGCTGCAGCCAGATGCCATTCTGATCTTGTACAACTTCAGTGGCCAGTGCAGTGGCGAGGCCTTGATAACCTTCCCCAGTGAAGAGATCGCCAGGCAGGCCGTGGCCGAGCGCTCCAATCACCCCTTCTATGGCCACCAGGTCCACTTGGTCTTCTGTCATTGACTATAAGTTCCCCATCTCTCTTCTCCTTCCTCAATTTGACCTCCCGCAGAAGAGCAGTCGCTTTCTGACAGCTATCTTTCAGCAACAGCTTTTGCTTTCCAAAGAGAAGATTCAAGTACTTCACAGTTTTACCGTAAACAGCTACTAAACGTCGCCCCTGTCATGATCTGCCCGTTATTGACACTCGCCTGACACCGCTGGCCCTGACACTCCTCAAGCTGGAGCCCAGTAGCATTGCTATTTCATCCTCCCCACCCACAGGTGAAGCAGCTGGAACCCCCCCTCCATGTTGGGCCAAGGACTTTGTGCATGTAATATTTAGGAGAAGAGATGTTTTTGGAGCCTGGAAAACTCTGTCGGTGACTCTGCACAGCCAGATCTGCTTGTACATTTATATTCTCTATATACATTGTTTTGCTTATACAACTGTACAGATTTTCATCCTGAAATGCTTGAGGCTGCTGCAACCTTACAAAAGCAATCCTCCGCACTTGAACTTTTTGTTTTTCTGAAGTTTCTCTATTTACCTCCTGTGATTGTTTTCAGAGTTTGCTTAGAGCTAAGAAAGGATTACGGAGACATCTGTGTGTGTGTGCATGCACAATGTTTATTGATTTAATGGCCTCCTGCAGTTAAAGTGGTGCCATTGAAAAAGAAAAGCCATAAAGACTGATCTAGACTACTGAAACTGCGCTTCTCCACGGTCATGGATGAGTTTGAACTAGTCTTCAGATGCAGGACTTTTACAGCAATATCTTAGATATTGTACCTACCAACTAATCTAACCTTTTTTTGTTCTTTGTCCTTTTTGTCTGACTAAAAGACTTCTGCATGTCTTCAAGCACCACAGATTTCTTTTTGCTCTTATCAAGGCATTAAGGGACAGAGTAGCAGAGTGAATTTACCTTTGTAAATCCTTCCTTAGAAAAGAGGAAGCTTTGTTGTTAATGTAAAGGAGCAGAGGCCCATCCTGATGCCACTTATAGTGATCGTCCCCAGCTTCCGTCTGTCTTCTACCCTTGTTTCCAGGATGTTTAAAATGATCAGTCTGTAGCATGTTTGATTCCTGATTTTCTCCGAAGTACTGTGTAGAACATTTCCTGAGGCATGCCTGCTGACGGGCATCTTAGTTTTTTCATCCTAAACGTGCCTACATTAACAACACTGACCCAAATAAGGCGGAGCAAACCTCCGGATGCAGAGGAGATATGTTTCTTTTGTTGCAAGTCTCTGTTCTATGGCGGTATGCATTTATAACTGTGTATAAGACTGTAAACAATAAAACATGTTGAATGAGCCATGTTCCACTTTGTTCCCACAATGAACGCAATCACCCCAGATCATGTTCAGACTCTAAATATACACATTTCTGGAGATCCCTGGTCTTCCTGTGGAGGTTTTAGATGGTGCTGTATCTCCTCCCTCATTTCCTGTCAGCTCTGTAAAGTCACTAATCTTATGAAGGCAGAAATTATGCATTTCTTCATAACACAAAGCCGATTAAAAAAATTCCTATATGAGCACTCAGACGATCAGTCAGACAATGCAGACTAAAGTACTATTTATTAGGTGATGTCAGGTTGTACAGTGAGTGCAAAGCTCAGTTATCCACCACTTCCTTATTAATCAACATTAAATTAGATCATCTGATGGTTCAAGGGTCATTTGTCCTCAGCAGTCCTCAGATGTCTCAGCATCCTTTGACTTCTATATTTGCTTACAAGTATTTTTTTTTTTTTCTCTTCCAAATACTCTGTACCTTTTTACAATACAAATCCATTTGAATTTCCATTATGGCACAAGAATGTAGAACATAGGAGAGCCCCCTCTTCATCTCAGTGGTGATCCTGGCAGGGACATGTTGATTAAGTGTCATCCTTGGAGGAACTACTGTAACTAACATCACAGAGGTGGTGTAGTTTACAATAACAAAAGGTGAACGATACAGCTGCACTTCCAGCAGTTTCTAATGTTACCAAAAGGGGGCACTATTGTTTCTTTCATGGCTTTGACTTTGAATTATATCCACTTCATAACAGACTGATCCCCATCTGACCTCTGCATTGACCAGACTCTTCAGGCTCTTAAACGCTTGAATAAGACTTCCTGCATGTGAGCTCGACAGTCTCGTTGGACAGTTGTGAACGTAAAGGACTGTGTTGTACCAAAGACAGGGAACAAACTGACACGAAACGCTGTGGACTTTTCTTTTCTTTATTGATATATACTACTTTAGAGCCTACAGTATGATGCAAGGTATTCCCTTTGAATAATTTCAAAAAGCACTGCAGTCTTAAAAATTACAAAAACTTTTAACATACAAAATATACAACAAATCACAATACAAGGCTCGGTAAACATCAGCTAAACCTGTATTTCCCTTTTATTTTACAAAACATTTCATATACAAATGGTTGACAAATTAAAGGGAAAAGTGTCTGTGTGGTGTTGGGACGCCCCCGAGCCGTCAGACCAGTTTGAATGCACCTTGGCGTGAAGTCAAATCTCTGAACTCGTGTGGCTGCGAGGGTCACAACAGATCCCAGAGTCGACCACTCCAATCAAGCTTTTCCTTTAATTTGTCCCCCGACTGTATTCAAACATGTCCCCAACCTTTTAGGAATGACATCCATTTCAAAGTATCAAAAATAGAGTAGCACAGTCTTTGTTGCTTTACCTTTATGTAAATTGGGAACATATTGTTCGGTCTTTGGTTGCGACAGAAGAAGACGGCAGCCAGAGTTTACTGTGAATGCTGGTTTTTTGTTTTCTCTTGTTTGCTCAAGTCTTTCAAGCTATAAAACCAGCTTTTATATCTTCCTTCTCACACCCTAAACCCTCAATGTCCACCCTGTGTCCCCTCCAAAACGAACAAAAACAACCCAACAATAGTTACTGACTTATGTCCTTGTCGTGGAAAACAAAAAAAACAAAAGAAATCAACCCAGAACGGCATACAGACACACGGACAAACTGGTTTTCAAACAAGAGTTAAGGCATCCTAAAAGTTTACATAGTGACATGATACTCTCACCATCTGAATGTCTTCCTGCTCTGTGAAGTTCATTAGCAACGTTACAAATACTTAATTTTTTTTAATCTCACATTTGCTGCTCTTCTAGTTTGCATAGCCTGAATACATGTGTGTGCTTCTGTTGACTCTCAGAGTCGCTGTCTTTTTACAGCATATTTGGTACATACACCAGTCGCACTCACACACACACACACACACACACAAACACACACACTGAATCTATTAAGATGCTTGCACTGCGTCTTGGACAAGGCAGATTGGCTGATGGATAAATCCAGGATGCTACAGCTACAGAATGAATAAAGCGAGTCTATGGTCTACTTCTATAGGCATCAAGGTATTTTTTTGTCTTTTTTCTTTTTTTTTAAGGTTTAAAAGGCATTAGGCAGGACTTGAATGCATAGCAGAATCATTTTCACCTGGAAACTGACCGTCGAAAGCAACACTCCTCGGCGCACACGTGCAGGAGCATCTTTGTCAAAGCTTAAGGCAAAAAAGCCAAAGGAAATCTTCCAAATCAGAGCGACACATCTGTATCTACCTGAGCACATCCGCAGCGTATCTGAGTAGGAGCCTGCCCGAAGAAACACCCGGTTTCACTACGCCGAGCCGACATTCCTCCAGACTCTGTTATTGCTGCCGTACAGGCATTGCATATCGGTAAGAGCAGGAAAAATACAACTGGAGACGAGTCTGTGAACAGCAAACGTTGATTGTTGAAAACGGGGGATGTTAAAGATCCTGTTAACATCCGTATGTTAATCTCTGGACTCTGGGGGTGGGGGACAAAGCATAAATTCACTACAGACATCTTATATCAAATA
>CAAKHC010000488.1:51391-107079 GCA_901007825.1 Macroramphosus scolopax
CCCCCCACCACCACCAGCCACACATCTGTTTCCTAAAAGTCAAACTCAAAGCCAGCTGTGCAAAACAACAGAAGAGAAGCTTTTTGCTACCATTCAAAGCTGCTAAATGTTAATAAGGCATTTGTTCAACTTTGAAGAAGATGAAGAAACACAGGAGAGGGACGACGAATCGCAGAGAGAGAGAAGAGAGGGAATTCCTGTACAGATATCTACACGGCTGCAAGGTCACTAGAAGTGGTGGAATGTTGCAGGTTGCAGATCTCAGACCAGCGGAGCAGCTTCTCCCTGCCAGGACCCAGCCCTCCACACTTGAATGACGAGGGGGGAGCAGACAGTGACTCCATCACTGAACCAGTAGCAAAAAAACAAAAAAGGGGGGTGTTCGGATTGAATTTGGTACTTTTAGTAAGATGTATGGTTTATTATTAAACTGATGAGTTTGGCCGAAGCATCTCACATTTTCGCTGATGTTTGCGCAGGACAACCCAGAATGGGAGTTTTGACTATCCTGACGTTTATATAAAGTTTACCTGAGAAAGTCGTTTAATTCAGCGTAAACCCAGTCGCTCTAATTCTTGCATGTCTCAAGAAGTTTTCTTTCAATGCTGGTGAAAGGGGGAGGACGATTCACCCTGCTTATTCGGAACATGAGGGGCTCCAAACTGTCTGATTGTAGACAGCAGTGCTTTAGAGAGGCAGGGACGCTCCTCTAAGGTTGTGGGTCACAGTGAGACAATCTGAGCTCAGAGTCCTTCACTCTTGGTTTAACTCAGCTTGACCATCTCGTTCTGCTCAGTCTGCTTGCAGGTGTGAATTCTGTATTAATATTTCTAACTATAAGAAAAGCATCTTAATGAGATAAATACAAGCGCCGTCTCCTCCGGCTGGTTGTCGAGCAGGTTCATGTGTCTCTTGCTGTCCTCAGACCCAGGGTTTGAATCAGAGTCCATGATGACGCCGTGGGGGTGCAGGGCAGGAGGCTGCGTCAGAGTCTGAGCTATGACTGGTTGGCGCTGGGGGACTGGGACATGTCTCTGCCGATGATCTCATTCACTGTGGGAAAGAAAACAGACAGAAACACACGTATTATTTCATGTGGAAACAGCTCGATGAGGCTGCACATCTCTGGCCAGCAGAGGGGGGTGTTGTTCAACACCAGGTTTCATCACGTCACAAACTGCCAATAAGCTAAAGGAGGAACAACAAAAACACACCGGCAAAGGTCACAACGCCGTGATTATGACATGAGGCGTGATCCCCACTGACAGAACAAATGAGAGGAACTATTCCATTCACTCACTCCACCAGCCAGTTGACTCTAATAAACACAGACCAGTAGGATCGGCCAGCCAGCAGGCCTGTAACTACTTCATTAAGGATTTAATGGTAGTTGAATGCAGTTCCTCGGGCCTGTTAGCAGGGTTTATAACTACGGCGAAAAGGAGCTGTGTACAACCAATCCATTGTCAGGAAGCCTGGAGAGGCACTCAGGTTGAGTGAGGTTAATTACTCCAGCAACTGTGTTACAGCCTGATTTTAAATAAATAACAGACAGCTCCTTCTCAGCACTGCCTGTGATTGTTTCACAACCGCTGCCTCCGTAAGTATCAACACTTGAACAGCAAGAAACACAGCGAGCCGGCAGCTCAGAAATACCGCACAGTAAATCAAGTTCAAATACTTGTATTTGAGGCAGAATGATGACAGAGAGAAGGTTGAGAAATTAGGGAAAATGAGATATATTTTCCAGGGTAGCTTAAGTCTTGGCATGTGCTCGGTGTTTTCCTGACGTCTTCACAAGCTTCCTGTATGTGTTTTGAAGGTCATGGTGACAGGTCGTTAACTTCAAGCGTAGAAGTCAGGCCCGGCAGACTGGTTTTGGGAGGGAGACGCAGAGACCTCTGGCCCAGTTTGCCACTGGGAGATTTACAAGCAGACCTTTATGCTCGTGACGGTCAGAACACAGCTCCTATCATCTCCACCTGCTGTACAGTCTGTCCAGATGTGCAAACATGTAACCATACTCTGCCCAGGTCACTTTAAACAAGTGTATAACTGTAAATTAAATCTGGGACAGCGATGAGCAATAGAAACCCAGACGTGCTTCATACTTAAAGTGAAGACACACAGTTTACGAGTTTATTATCTATCTGCACATCTGTCCTGCTGCTACTTTTACATCTGTTTCACAACTTCATCACCTCTTACTCAAACAACATGACGTTCTCCTTAATTTTTCTGGTGCACATCTTGCCATTAAGCGCCTCATTACTGCCTTTGACACTTTTGTTTAATTTGTGTTTTCTGCCGCTCGCTTTTGTGTCTGGCCACCATCACTCACATCATCCTGTTAGCGTGGGAGGCTCTTCCTTTCCCATGTCAGCCTCGTTAACACACTCAGCACTACCACACACTTATGAAACTTCACCACAACTATCAAAGCAAACAGAAATACTTCAGTACACACATGAAATAAATAAATATTCAGAAGTACAAGTTAAAAACGGTGGCGGACTACAGAGCTCCTTTAAAAGGGCACGACCTTTCAAAAGACAGCTGCTGCGACTAAGCTCAAAATAAAGAGCATCTTCCAGCTGTTAAAGGGCCACCGACAAAACAGCAGTCACAAATTAAAGATCTATATGCTTCGTACTGCTTTGTATTCAGAGGAAGTGCATTGAACACCGAGTCTGCGCTTGTCTCTCAAAACTGATCACGGCCTGAATAAAAGGCTCAAAATGAAATACGAGCTCACTGCGACAATCACAGAGCGTTGTTGTTTACAGGCCCTGTCATAAGCCTCCTGCACAGCTGGAATTTTATTTGCTAAACTCGGTGTCTTTGTTGATTCATGGAAGTGAATCTGCTGCAGCGCCGCAGGAATATGAGCAACGTGGCACGACAGACATCAAGTGGGTGTTTGCAGAAACATATCACTTTCCGCTGTACTGATTAGATTGCTTGCAGGGGCAAACATTAACCCGGGGGAGACACCGAAGGCAATTTGCATAAAACAACATGAAAATCACGAGTTCATCGATTGCAGCATTCGAAAAATTTATATGATTCACGTTTTTTGTCATCATAAAAAAAAAAGGTGCTGGAAGACGTTTCCCGTCAACCTGTGACAAATATGTACGTTAGACTTCACTCTCGGTCTCACAGCTGCGCTTCATGTACAATCAGATGATTTAATTGAGGGCACTTGAGAAAAGGAGTTCGAAAGCGAATTTCAATCAGCAGCAATTTCATCAGTTGTTGCATCAGACAGAGTTTCTTAGTTTCAGAGTAACGTTTCTTTTTCTGAGAAACGCTGAAGGCGTCGACTCAAAATTACACATCTGCAATATAAATAGTGTTTTAATCCATTAGCAGATAATAGATAATCTCTGCATGAAGCACCATCATTTCATTTACGACGGGGCCTCACGCCACCAATAATCCAGAAGTGAAAGACGTGTTTGAGTTGAGCACACCCGAAGATTCGTTTCATTTGCTGATGGTGTTTTCTCAGATTTACTGGTTTTGTTCATGACAGCGCCACAGGAAGATGATTCAGTGCTGCCTGCCGTAGTAAGTGTGTCTCTAAATCGCTCAGCCGGAGGGAGATCCTCTGCAGATGACTCGGAGGGGAGCTCCCTCGTCAAAATATACATCTGCACTCCGCCGACTGTTGCTACTACAACCGCTCTCAGGTAGGCTCACATCAGATTGCTTTATTTCCCCGTGTGCCCAGGGGGTTAATGCTTGTTGAGATGACGTCTCAAAACACAGTCCATCGTGTTTTCAAGCCCACACGTGACCGTTTTATTCACTTATTGGAAATCATTCTTTCCTGCACATCAGAACTCGTCCTGTTCATCAACCTGCTGATTTGAATTCTGGTTTATCCTGTAGCCGATCCTCAGCACAAGTTAGCGCTTCACATTTCACACTTAAAACCAAAAAAGGGGACGTTGGGTTGCCAACCCTGAATACGACCCTTACAAATGATCCTTTCACATGCTTTTCAGAACATTTATCATTTATTAGAATTGTCAATCCTAATCTTGTGGGCCATGAATCATCGTGTCTCAGAACAAACGAGACATTTTTATGCGGTAATATACTTTCTGCGGCGCTACAGTGACAGAGGAGGTATATTGAAACGATTTCCATAATGCAAAACAGAAGTGCAATACGCAGATGGACATTCAGTAAGATTACCATGTCTTTTGTCAAATGGAAAATAGGTAATCATCATAGCCCTCGAAGACACATTACGTTCCTTGAACCAGGCATAAAGAAAAAACATTACTCTGGCAGGGCGGCTTAAGCAAATAACAAAAAGACTGACTGACTTTTCAGCTCAGCAACTGAAGACAACATGCCACAATGGAAAACAGTTGTAAAAAAGGGAGCACAAAGAGCCTCGGTTAGCCTGCAAAAGGAAATCTTGGAAACTCAGTTTCCACTTGCAAGGCCCTGAAATGACATTATGGGGCCTGCGTATGAGGGAAAAAAACATGAAGCAAGAATCCGCGATCCCACACATTGGTAATAGATGATCAGTTGATTGATTTTCTACGCAAATGATTCCAGGTCTGCTCAGAGTCTGTTGAGCATTTTTACCGCTGCTCGGCCTGGTCTGTTTTACTTTAATTTCACTCGGGGCCTAATCGTGTGTGTGTGTGAGCGAGTCTCATCTAAGAGTCAGTTTCTAAGAGTCACTCATCACTGTGAATCATCCGTGGATTTCCCATTTGAACTGACGGTAAGTCAGTTCAAATGTCAAGACCCCCACCCTGACTGACTCACACCACCGAATGGGGGCTCCACTCGGCGGGGGGGCAACAGGTTTGAAACTGAAGTTTTTCCCTGAGGCAAAAATATTTCCCTAAGCTGATGGGTTCATTTGGGAACTTAGAATAAAGCCTCTTAAGTTGTTACCTGTTGTTTAGACTGCGGCTGTCACAGTGGTTACTGTCATAACACATCACAACTTCAGTTGCCATGGTACGCTTTACTCACATGATAGTTCAACAGCAGTAAAGTCACAGTTCGTTAGCGTCTGCAACATGGACAGAAGTGGTGAGAAGCAACGGGGCAAAATAAAGGTGAGACATCTTCTCTGATGTAGTATTGAAGAAATACTACTGAGATGGCAAGAAAAGGAGAGAAACAAACACCAACGGCACTAACTGGTGACGTTTCAATAACACACTCAAGCTGATGTGAATATGGGACTGAATTATGTTAGCGTTTAGCTCTCAGACAACTGGCTCTCAGTGGTCTATGTAGGAGTTGACTCGAGCCCACCACAACTGTTACTGTAGGAATTGAATGACTTGTGAGCAGAGAGCAAGAAGCAGACTTGTTTGTGGTGACAAAACCATAAAAATTTCACTCTGTCCTTGTTCCACGGAGACAGGATACGAGGATGAGTTGGTCTGTAACAAGTCAAACGGTGAGAAATGCCTTTTTAAACAGTGTCAAATACAAGCTTGTTGTGTCGGCCTGACAGTTCAAACTCCAAACGTTCAAGTTACCGTAATGTAATGTTTACCATTTCTGCAAAACAACTAAGATGAACTGATTATCATTAATAGTTGCAGATTAATACCCTGCCTATAGATCGATTCTTCAGGACATGATAGCAAGTTAACAGCAACACCTTACGGTCAATCAACAAAATCTGTTTACACACACTCATTGTTGCACACATACTTTTAAACAGCTCTAATTCTAAAAACGAAAGAGGGATTGAAATCTGCGTCACCGCACTCTGCAGAGTCCTCAGTTGTGGGCCACGAGAAATGTGGTGATGAGTTCCAGTCAAACTCCAGCACGCGGATGATAAACACAAAATCAAAACTGACACTTTGGAGGCAACAAAAGCCGCCGACAATGCAACACAGTCTTGTAAAAATCCACTTTTACTGCACTATTACATGACGAGTTCAAGCAGCCTTAAGACTGTTTGTGCGTCTTCAGTTACATGAACCAGTATGTTGCTTTCATCCCTACAGAGAGATTTCCCTTCGTTCTATCTTAAGAAAAAGGCACCATTTTCCTGCCTGGCCTTTAGCCAACGCCAAGACCTCTGCATTACTCTCTCAAAGACCTTAATTGTCTGGAAAGATGACACAGAATGTCCCTTTCCGCTTTATACAGGGGGAAAGACCAGCTAATGTCTGCCATTGTTTTTAATGAGCGACAGCATTTGATGGAAACGTATTTTCCGTCCAGCGTTGTTTTTTTTGCACGGAGCCCAATCAGACGTTCTGCTTTAGAACTGTTCCAGTTGGTTAATGGCACCACGAAGATCAACGTCCCAAACACCCACACACGCACAACGGATGTTTAATCTCAGGTGTGAAGTAAGCAGAAATAGATCGCGTTGTTGTTTCCAAACCCTAATTTCAGGTACGATTTCACTCGGGACTGGAGTCATTCTTCTCACCACCCTGGCGTCTTCTTGCCAATATCTGAGTAGGTATATCATCAGGTTCTGGGCAGCTTCAGCTCCCCATGAACTGAAGGGGATTGAGAATGGATGGCAGTGATTCTTAGTTTAACGGATCTTTAAATTTAGAGAATGCTGTGTGTATGTGTACAAGTCTATGAACAAAAATGTTCCATAAAAGGGTTGAAAAGTGATGTGGCTTCAGATGCTGTTGTCACGTAGTGTATATCAATGTAAAGATAGCAAAACTGAGCAATAAAATATATTCAAAACTTCTTTTCATTGCACAAACAGCCTTTATATTTCATAATTTCGGCAGGAATATGTGGGTCACTCCCCGTGTGTCTGTGTGTACATATGTGTCACCACTGTCTCTCTCTCGAGGAGTGCAGGCAGCAGACCTCTGCCTATTATTAACCCTCAAAGCCATGCTTGCATTTTGAGGCAGCTGTGCATTTGGGCGGCGCCGAGCAAACAACAGACCAGGTTTCAATGTGACCATACACTGAGCACATGACACAAATCGCTCACACGCACACACACACACACACACACAGAGAAACACACACGTGGTATCTGGGGTTGGGCCATATGATGGTATATGCCCTTCCCATTCCGGGGACTATAGTCCACACCAGCGCATTAACATGAGCTGACCAATCCAGCTGCCTCACTAGGTAACAAGGTTTCTGCAGTCATGGAAGACGGTGAAAATTTAGAGGAGGGAGGATTTGTTGTTTTGCCGTTCCAAATCAAAAAATAAAATACTTAAATGTGATGATGTGCCGTGTGATTATTTTATATCATTATAACAATAATATTATTCTGTGAATCATTTGTTGTTGAGCGAATGACCACCATGGTTTCTTCACCAAACGTGCAGTGACCACGACAAACCTGTCATGAACCCTAAACCTAACTGTGTTTGGATTCAGACATCAAAGTCGTGCATATACACAGAGGCACACTTTAGCCACATGGAGTTATGTCCTATGCTGCTTTGTTGGAAAGTTCAGCTTTTCCAGTTCATCGAGTTTGTTAACATATTCTTTTCCTTTTTTATATATTGGAAAACCTAATAAAAACACATCCTCACCGTCAGCAGACTGTAAAATCAAAGCAGCTATTTTATATTACACAATAAATACTACATCAAGTCTTTATTTGGAATAATTCCAATTTCCCTGCGACTGTGCTTCTTCGTGTTTAAGGGTGTAGGAGAAAATGTCACATTGTCCAGTGTATGCTTCATTTGGATTTCAGATGCCAAGTAAGTCTCGGCTGAGTGACCCTGCGGTGGGATTGGAACCTGAACTTGTCGATCCATCTGTCTGTCAGTCTGTCCTCTCACCTCCTGTGTCTCCTGGTTTGCACACACACATGCACTCACACCTCATCAACAGCAAACAGACACACACAAGGACAATATATAGTTTCTCCCTCCCTGCCGCTCTCTCTCTCTCTTGCACACACACACACACAGACACACATCTCAAGCGTGCTCTGGTGTGCGTCACGAGGGCCATCTGCTTGCTAACCAGAGCAGTTTTAAACACACTAGACATTTGTACTCCCTCTCAAGCCCATTACAATTCTCTGTGATACTACAGCAGGTAGTTATTTCCATTTGTGATGAACATATGAAGTGAATATAATGTGAAGAGAAACAGTGGAGGATGAAAAATACAAAATGGGTGATTTGCTGATGGTCACGGACTGTCGATCAGAGGGTTGGGTTGGGTTTTAAGTTATATCATCATACAGCCAGCCATCAGGGTCATAAATAATATTCAAGGTTGATTATGCACAATTGCAAGAAGACATCATTTTGGATTATATGTGTGTGCATTGAAAAATGAAACAACTTAAAAGGATTGCATGTAAATCTTCATGCCCATAGATGTGGGGTTGTTAATGCTTTGTGAATTTATGCAACCCTATATCTACATATTTTTACTTTCGCTTCCAATCTGGTCTGTCTGTCTGTCAAAGTGGGGTGTATTTGGTCTACTTAAGAGTGCGATGCGACCTCTTAAAACCCAGAGCTGGGTGAAGCTCCACATTGCTACTTCAAAACATGGCCTACAGAGCTGGGCTGGCACAGAAAGCTATTTTTAGCCACAGGCTCAAAGGGAGAGCTTACATTCCCAGCTGAACCATGTCACTCAGAAACTTTTCTCACACTTTTTAAAAAATATGCACGCAGCCAGCAAATGTACTTTTCAGAATGTCTGCGTCTCTGCTTGTGTTAAAGGGAGGGAGGGGAGACGAGATCTAAGTTACAGTTTTCTATGAGTAACTTGAGAGTATAAAACATTTACGTGCACATACACACATGAGGCTGTTGGGGGGAAGGACAGCAAAGCTTTTTCACAAAAGCCTGATTTCTTTACAGTGTTTTAGCGTGTGTGTATGCATAAGCACTGAGCACTTACGAACCACAGTGGTTGCTGGTTTTCACACATGACTTATTGACAATAGCCCTGTGTTAATTAGGCTGACCCTTGCTAGAGTACAATATCACACCTCCCTGACACGGCCTCACCAGGCTATTTATTAACCCTAAACCGTTTGGTTTCTGATTTGAATATGGCTTTGGGGTTAACATAACTAGATGAGGCTTTGAATGGGAAGATAAGCAGTTACAAGATAGATTTAGAAACCGTTTGGGCACACATAGTTTCGGTAAAGTAGTAGAGTTGATGGATGAGAGATAACAGCTGCACTGACTTCACAGTCAATTGTTAAGTCAACACGTTCTCCAGGGTATCCTAATTAGAGTTGTTAAAGCATGTATGTACAAAAGGCACATAGGATTTAATTACTGCGGCAACAAGCTCTGTGACTGCACTTTGCAAGGGGCACAAAATGAGGCAATACTCTTCCAATCCTTGCAATGAAAGATGAAACTAATGTTGCATGTCACATATTGTAAGTGTAAATTTAATCCCTCTGTCTCTTGATTTAGACTGTAAATGAGATTGATGACAGATGGGTGTGCTCTAAATATCTAGGGTGATAATGAGAGAAGAAAGACAAGAGAGGTGGAAAGTTGGAGAATAAGTCAGTGGCAGGTGACATACACATATGCCTCCGCATTTAAACCCTTGGCCTCTGTATACTGCTTACTCCATATATTCATTACAGGGGACATTGTATCTCACACAACAAAGTTGGCTTGTCTTTGAAAGATACAACATCTGTTTATCTCTAAGGCTTGAGAAACTACCAGCCTACATTACATCGTGGTTTGACTGGAACCTTGGTGCTTATAATCAGTCTGAATTTACTCCAGGTTTCACATTCTTTCTCTAAAATGGGAAATTACCTTTTAGTTGTTGTGCCAATAGCACCTTATTAAGTATGGTTATTTATACACAGACCAACACAGAGAAGAAACTCAACAAACTAAATCGGTTTGATGGAGAACTTGTTTCAGGGATAATTCTTTGGTCAAAACACTGTTTCACTGCCATGTTGCAACCACATCTAAGCAACAGGGCCAAACTGATGACCTTGACTGATCTATGTGTCTGTTATCTGCTAAACAATGTACTGTGAACAATGACAGCAGAGACATCAGAGGGACATTGATGAATATGATAAAGTAAAATGTCTCACCATCATCCAGCGTGATGTCTTGCAGACCTATAGAGCGGAAGGTGGGCTCCCTTTCTTCAGGCTCCTGTTTGATGTTCAGCCTCTCCCCCTCTGAGGTGAAGGGCCCCTGTGGGCTTAGGGGGTGAACCAAAGGCCCTGCTACTGTTGGGGACAGGCTGGCCATGACCGGGCTTGTAGCCTGGGGAGAAGGCTGTCCTGAGTGCTGCTGTTGCAAGGACCCCAAAGTACTACTACCTGAAGTGGGGGAAGATGAGGTGGGAGACTGGTAGGGTAGCGAGTGGAGCTGAGGGGAAGAAGGCCCAGAGTGGGCAGAGGGGATCATATGTGGAAGAGGTGCACTGGACGTTGTGGGGCAGGAAGCTGACCTTTGACTCACTGGGTGGTACCCCAGAGACCTCTGCAGTTGGGAGGAGTGCTGTCCAACAAGTGGGTGGCCACCAGGAGAGGGCACCTGTGGGGTATTTGGGGAACAGTGGTAGCCTCCAAGTGTTTGAAGGTGTGGGGATGAGGGGGAGAGCAGGGGTTGTTGGCTCTGAGGAGATACAGCAGCTATGGGGTTAGTGGTTGACGAGGGGGGTGCTGACGGGGAGGAGCAAGGGGAGGTGGAGTACACCATCCCAAGGCCCAAAGGGTGTGATGCTGCATTGGGGCTCTGCTGGAAGGGCATCCTCTCATAGCCCTGAGGAGGAAGGCTGGACTGGCCATTGAAGGAAAGGCTATGACCGTGACTCGGGCTATGCTGCATAGGCTGGTAGGAGGGCCGGGAAGGAGCAGGAAGAGGGACAGGCGTAGAGCTCGGGTGGAACGTCATGTGGCAGTCTGCAGGGGTGTGGTGCAAACTGCGACCCTGGAGGTGAGGCAGGTGCTGGAAAGACGGGGAGCCCAGGGAGGGGCATGGGGCCTGCAGGGGTAGCGGGCCAGGTCCAGAGCCTGTGGCCAGGCCATGAGGGGAGCTGGACAGAAGGTTATCCGATGGGTGGCCCTGCTCAGGAGAAGGCAGCTGGGTGCGCACCAGACTGGCGGCATGTGCCAGGGGCATGGACATACGAGGTGCTGCGGGACGGTCCAGCTCATCTCTGTGCTCCTGTTTTACCATTACTGAGGGGAGTGAGGTATACACAGAGAAAAGAAAGAAAAGGAGACAAACAAGAAAACAGTCAATTACTTGTATCAATTCAATGCTGCAAGATAAATAAAAAGGACATATAATCTATAATAGTCACTTCACAGCAACACTCACAATGTCGGTGCTAATTTTTGCTCCAGGTTCAACAGTCTGGTATTTTCTGCTAGCGACAATAGGCAGGAGTTGTTTCAGGTTCGGCCACATTCTATACCCGTAACTATTCCATCTCAGTCTAAGGTTTTTAGGTTAGAGTCCTTAAGATTTAAGTCCTGGTTAAATCTTAAGGACAGTAATAAATAACCTTATCAAGCTCACTAACAAAACACGTTACATTACTACTTCACAATAAAAGTCAACTAGTATTTTGCCAGTTAAAAACTGACAAATGCTTCCAAAGGTCACCTTCAAAGGATGCCACCAACCACTTGTTTGTTCAGTCTGTGATAACTGCATGTAGGTGGACCAAGAACAATCGACTCAATCGATATTGTGCTACCTTATTTGGCAACAGATAAATGAAAATGTTTTCTACTTTTAAGTTGAAATATGTTTAATAAAACTTAAAAAACTAAAACAAAAGTTAAAGCAGAGCTAGTCTCTGTAATGTTTGGATGTACAATTGGTCTGCTTCCACATAAAAAAAAAAAAGAAAATTACATTTAGACAGTAAATGGGATCATTCCCTTTCCCGTGAAAGCTCACAGTACTGCTATGGCAATCTGTAACCTATTTCCCAATCTGGTGCCTTGTGACAGTGAGTTTTATTTTTATCCAGTTCTGAATCAGAGGGAGAACATATGTTGCCAGTCTGGGTGCCATCATGTGAAATGCTGTGTGGGAAGAAGAGCTGAATGCCCCCCAGCCCAGATCAGGCCAACAGAGCACACAGGCTCCCTGGTCAAGCCCTCTACTCACCCCACCATGCCTCTCGGATCAAAAGACAAGGCACAAAAAGAGCCAAACATGGTATATTATGGATGAAGCCGGAGGGATATCAAGGTTAGAGGAGGATAACAAACAGTATCTTTTACAATGATAATACAGATTTGCAGTCTAAACCTTCTGCAAACCTCCATATACGGTTTAAATAGTGTAAACTATACTGATAACTGTAACAAATGCGTATCAGAACACGGCAGGCACAGAGAGCATTTTTCCCATTTCCAGGACAAACATGTTTACTCATACTGTTTTGTTTTTTTCTCTCAGAAGTTTCTCAGAATTCTTCACTGGCCCGTGTAGTGGGGCTGCAGCCTGAACAATATATCAAATATGACTCATTTGAAGAGGTTTTTTGCCACAAAAAAGAAAGTGGTGCCCGTGGTGTCACTAGTGGTGTCAGTATGCACGGTTAAACTACTCTGCTGTCATTGGCTGACCTAATCTGTCAAAGGAGAAAACAGGAACTAGATGTGCCGTGTGGGCGTGCTTGCAAACAGAAAGACCGGGTGGGTGGAGGGGCAAGGCTGCATGTACACACAAACAAAAAAGACATTTCATGCAATATGCTAAACTATAGAACCAAACATTGAGTTTCCTGCAAAAGTCTTTTTTTTGAAGGTAAAATTTTCTGGCTAGAAAAATATTAATGTAAAATGTTGATGCAAATGCAGCCAATGCAATACGTGCAGAATAAAAAGGTTGGGTTGAGTTTGTGGAGGATCTTAAAAATTAACAGTTGACAGGTGTAAATTGTTTTTGTTAGGAGGAGAGCCCACTCTAAACCACAGCAACGCTTTCTTTGGAGAGAGAAAGAGAGATCGGGGTTAGTGAGGCGCCTGTAGAGAAGTGTGCAGCATGTTACAGTTGCCTCTGTTGTCACTGCATGTCATCAACTATAAACGACAAGAGGAAGAATGATTGGTAGGAAATCTACTTTGTGTCCTTTTTCACATAAAAGCAACACACACACCTGATTTTTCCCAAACGAAAAATTGTTCAAGGAAATTCTGAAAACACACATTGGTCTTAAAATGTAATCTAAAAATCATGAAAACCTGTCATCTCACCTGAAAGGTAAGTGAAGCGTTGCGATTGGCTCCTTTTCCGCTTGCCATTGCAGACATAAAACTGCACCTGCACCGCTGAGCCCACTGTCTTACTGTGGTACGGAGGAACCTCCACCACAATGCATGACTACAAGAAAAACATTTAACATTATAAAAATAATCTGATTGCAGACTAAACATAATGCCACAAGTTTATGGGTAAATAATAAAAGGCAAAATGCTGAAAGTAAATGAAGGACTACTTACTCCTTGAGCTTTATCACGTATTATTTTGGCCTCAACTTCCCATTGTGGTCGTCCATCTAGGAGACGGTTAAGAAAACAAAAACAGGCTAAATGCATAGACGAGCAATATTCCTTTTAAGTTGTTATTATTATTAATACTTACACTACTACTAATATTAATACTAATATCTCTATTTACAACATTTTCTACAATGATTCCTTAAACAGACAGGGCATATAAACCACTACAGACTTCAGAGAGCATATGATTATAATTTGTTCTGGAAAACCAAATGACATCAAAATGATGTCACTTAAAAGGCCATGAAGCTCCATGGAGAAAATCTTTTCAGCTATTAAATAGTAATCAAATGTCAAAAAATCCTACTGTTTGTCTTGCCTGGCTGAAATTGTGAAGAGAGCAGTGGAATAATTGTATTTATTTTAAACTTTCTCTATAAACTGCCAAGATTCTGGCTCGGAAACATCCTTTCCAGTTTTCCTATGAGGGATCTAATTATTTGGCCAGACATCCTCGGGGCAGTTGCATGAAGGGAAGCAGTTGGGGTAAAAGAACTGACAGGCTTGCTGTGTCGTTGGAAGAAATCACAGTCATTGCAACATCAAGAAAAGTAAAACCTCATGTGACAACTAAGTTAGCACCGGATAGCTTCTGACCTGAAGCACATCCATTTGCAGCCGGCTGTTGAATGAAGTAAAACTCTGCAACTGCATGGGCTCTTCCTCAAAAACGAAAGGCTTCCCCCAAATACCACTGTGAGACATCTGCAACATGTCTACAGAGAGGGCGAGCCTTTTAGGAGATTCTAACAAAGTAAGCACTCAACTATAAGCCCTGTAACATTTACGCTATTCACCTTTCTTCCAAAATCCACATAAGGACTGTAGCTTAAAGTCTGCCATTAACCTGTTGTGATCCAACCCTAACATTAATGTAACCAAAGCCTCAGTTGTAGTAATCCACTAGATAGCCAGAAGTCTATGGAGGTTCCCTCTGTTGTGAATGAAGAGCTTAAGGTGTGGATGACAGAGTCGATTTTTTCCAATGAGCAAATGACCTTGAATGTCTTTGCAGCTGACAGCAGTGCATTATTGCAATGAAGCTTGTTGACATTCAACAGGCAGGAGCAAGGGCCCCACATGCTCTGTCAGACAACAAGCAGCAACAAGAACCTCATACCACGCTAAGACAATGACTCGGATCATCCAGACACCCTGCACACCTCAGTCAAAGGGAAAAGACCGTTCAGCCTATGAGCCACAAGATCAAATACAAACAAACAGGTGATTACTGTTTATCTTGGAACTGCTTGTCTGACAACAGCAACACCACAAGAGCACACATGCCGTGTTCGTCACTATTCAAGGAAGGCATTCAGTTTTACACACTTTAAAGTCTTTCACATTAATCCATGTAAAGTTGAGATTAGACTTAGTTGGACTTATTTCGCTGTAATGTTTGATTAAGTCTATTTTCTTTGGAGTAGTTATTTTCAAAGTGAATATTTTTAAAGTGTATAAATACTGTTTGTCAATCCCCCTTTAACAAAATAAGTACTCTGCCAGTAACTCCCCACGTGCTTACCCTTGGGCTTCATTTCCTTCTCAATTTATCCCTTTTGAACTAAAATACTAATACTTCTAAAAACACAAATATTACTGAAAAGGGAACATCTATATCCAGGGCCGGAGTGGAGACAATTTCAAGCCCAGGAGTTTCATGCAAAAGACCAGCCAACCTTTTCCATGGAGGAGGAAATTAGATAAACGAAGCAAAAAGGTTCTTGCTATCCTGTAGTTTTAATTATTTTCATTTCAACAGGAATATTAAAGTTAAATATAATTTTACTTCAATAACATGTAAAAGATTGATAACTGTTGGCAGGATGGCTCACTCACTAGCTCCTTCCATTAACTATATATGCAGTTCAATTATTTTTTCTGGATTTTTTGAATGGATTTATGTATGTTATGTTTGCCGGTCGGGCAACTCCGAGGTTGCATTTGGGCGGGATTTGGCAGCAGGCCACCAATTGAACAGGTCGGGTGGACAGCATCAACAGCTGCCTAAGCAGTGCACTGTCTTCTGCAACTTTGTTTGCTAAAGTGTCTAGTGTTTCCTCTCTACCTGCCCTCACAGCAGCCTCCTCTTGGCTGATTTCTGGTTAATGATCATTCTCAGCAGGGGACTTGGTTATTTACAAGAGCAATTCATTAAGGGGTTATTTTACTACATACACAGGTGGTGCTTTAAAATAACAATGTTCATGTTTTCTTCAAATTGATATCTCAAGCAATTTATGTGATTTGTGATATTGGGCTCCAGGCTACGTTGACTTGAGATTTTGCTCGACAGAAGGTTGACAACATGACGTTCGATAGGCTATTAATAAATACCTCCTCATGGTCTCTCTCTGTAAGAGTTGCCAGTTTTGTGCTTGTTTGTCCTCTTGAAAAAAATATAGAATATTTTTTAGTTTGGCGCATTTGGTCGCATCATCTTTTTTAAACGGGCAAAAGCTCCAGAGGGCCGAGCCTCGAATGGGTACTGAACTAAAGGAGAGAAAACCTTTTGATTGGCTGTTCCTAAAGAAGTCCTTTCTAGAACTATACCGTAATCTCTCTGTACTTGCATTCATAGGATGTGCAGTTTTTGTGACTCTATAGCTTATCTTTCAATCCTGAAAGATGGTGGAAAAATACCTGTCACTTCCTCTCTTTTCTTCCATTCCCACTTTTACTCCAATCAGTGCATTTCTGCACTAAAGCAGCCGGATTAGTAATGATGAGGGGGATCATGTAAACAAACCTAATCAAAATACTCAGCCCCCCATCCCCCCTCCCCTCATATTCTTGTTTGTCTCCTTCGACAGCTCACTGCCTTTATGCACCATGGGGCCCAGCTTTCCGCCTTACCCAGGATGCACCTCTCTAAGGTTTCCACACACTGCCGTTTGACCATTGGAGAGTTGTTTTAACCATAATACATTTCTATGCCATGCTTCACCTGGTACACCTCAAAGAGCCTAAGACATTCCTCCATGCTACTTTTTTTCCAGAGAAAATCTAAGAAAATGTCTCACACTCACAAACCAACAGCACTTTGCTTTCTGCCATGTGGGAACTTGATGATGTTGTTCTACATCACAAAGGTACATCGGGCATGCAGAGACTGGCTCAATGAATGTCCTCCATTTAAAATTTCCATCTCAAAGAAAACAGCCATTACATGTGTTTTGATTACGGAGTGGTGTATTAAAGAGAAGAGAGATAATGCATAGAAAAACAAGGAGGCACCAAGGAAACTTCTTGGAACCTTCGGCCGTGATACAAAATAGACATCCAGAGCAGAGGAGCGTACAAGCAAAACTGGTTCACTATTACAGATACTTGGTAAGAAACTAGGTCTGCTACTTACAATAAAAAGATTTCAACTAGGGCACAATTAATGAAAATACCATCGCAGTAAGGCCACATGCAGCATCCAGATCGCAAGTGCTGCAATTCTTTGATTAAGGTAAATTAAATCACAAACGTACCATTATGAAAGAAGCATTGTTTATCTACATTGATAACCTGGTCTACAAGTCATATTCTCCTGACGAAACATACTCCAACATTTTCATAGTTTTTTCCCGTGAAGATCAAATGTCAAAATTAGTCATATTGAAATTCCAATACCTGTCAAATAATCACAACATGATTTATTTTGCATAATTTAAGATTTTCTATTCTTCTCTTTATCACGAGGCAGTCATTTTCCTCCAGCAGCACGACTGCTCCTTACTGATATGTTTGATGAGTCCAAAGCCAAATGAAACAAAAGGACCAAATGATGATAAGAATGTCAGAGAGAACTGAACAGGCTGTCCATCACAAGCTCACTGTACATAATACTAATGAATCTCTCACACACACACGCCTAAGGATCCAAATAATTAGCAAACACAAATTGTATTTCCTTCCGTTTCCCCTGAAGAATATGTTTTACTCATGTTGGCCTCACTGAGAATGTCTGTCAGACAACGAGTGGGGTCAAGGCTAACACTTACCAGGGCCTTTCTCCAAGAAGATGACCTTGGACTCCGGGAAGAAGTTGCTCCCAGTGATGGCCATCTCTTCTCCGCCACTGACCAGACAGCTGGTCAGGCTGGACTTCTCAACCTGGGGTAGCTCTTGAGCTGAACGCTGGGCTGGGAGAGATGCAGATGTGCAGAGGAAAGAGAATGATCATTTGCGGAACTGGGTGTGAGCCTGTGATTGCGCTATGAGTGTGTGCAGTTTCTTTTTCTATGAAGGCACATTTAAATGCATGTGGAAGGGTTTGTGTGCTCACATGTCACATGTGTGTTTTTCCTGTATGTGTATTGGTCTGAATGAATGTTTGTGTGTGTGTGGCTCTAAAGTTGACACTCACAGCACTCCACAGGAATGGACGAAGCCTGCAGTGACAGCACCTTCCCGTTGGGTTGAGGGATGTGAACCCGGAACACCACACGTACCCGTGTGTTCTTTCTTCCAATATCTGTCTCCCCCTTCCGCAGCTCAATGTCCGAGTTCCGTAGCTTAAGGATGCCAGCACAGTCGATACTGCATGGTAGAGAGAAAATAGTTGGACCCATACAGCAACCACAACGATGGCAATCATGTAAAGCATATTTAAGTATGTAGGCCTGGGAGTGCTAAAAACAACCACAAGCCCAGCAGCGTATTGGCAATGAGTATCAAATTAAATGTTGTATCACAAATTAAGACTGTCTGTGAATTACTTTATTACAACTGTAAATGAGAAAATCCCTATGAAATACGAGGTAAATGAAACCAGACCTTATGTACATATAATCATTTATGTGACGAAGAATTATAAAAGTCAAATAAAGTTTGTTCTCTTCTCAATGGGAAACCCTCAAAGTTTCCTTCTTTGCACAACTCTCGTGTTGGTTTACATTATAAAATCTATAAAATCCCTTCTGGAAGATGTAACAACCCCGTATGATCATAAATGGTGTTTTTCATTCAACATTGCTTCCTTCATGGTGGTAAACTCATAACTGAAAAATGTAGCCCTGAAGTGCTTTGGATACCTACCTAGCTGACATGTTGTTTTCGGGCAGGAGAGGAATTTCGAGAACCTTAGTGCTCGAGACCAAAATTTCTTGGCTGGCCGTGGCAACGGTTTTCCCAGTGATCCGGTGCACTTGGTAAAAGGCATGCGGCCTCAAGTAACGGTCATCTGCTGTTCCGATGAACATCTGTAGGTTGATGGGCTTCTCACTATAGCCAATGAGCTGAGAAATGACAGAGATAGAAAAACAGAACAAAAACAGATGTGAGTTATTGGGGTCCAGATGTGAGGTGGGAACAGAGAAATTCCTTTTTTTCATTTCCACTGCCTTCAGGAGGCTACCTTTATTAGAGGGAATTTAAATGTCAGCTCAGATGGTTGTGATATGTCTGGCAGGGCTACTGTAGATTCATCTGGCAGTTTGGCGTCTGACCAGGTGTTGTTTTTAACTAGAAATTCTTTATTTTTTTCCCCTGTTACATGACCTTTGGCCTATCCAGGCATTCCAAGAAGTTAGATTTCAGCTACTGTGCTTATCACAAAAAAACAACGATTTCCAACACAGTCCTTAGTTGTTAAAATACAAATATATACGTTTATCAAAATACAATACAAATCTGTGGAAGCCTTGCTATCTTGTGAGCTTACCTGCACCAATACAAACTGTATAGAACATATTTTACAATAATTATCAATCACAAGTCATTCTATGAGGTCTCGTGCATGTAAAAAGCCGTTTTACTGTGGTTAAAGGAAAGAAAATTGCAAGTGAAAAATTTTATCGTCCTTTTCTAATCCAGGGTTTTATGTGTGCCAACATGTTTGGCATCGTCCCCAGGAGATAACCCCGGTTTCAACTTAGACAGGTGAAATGTTTGATGAAGGAAAACCGTTGCGTGTTGGGTATAGACAAGGAGAAGATGGAAATGGGAGCAGGACCCTTCTTCCTCAGAGAGACAGAACAAACACCCAGGCCACACAATACCACTACTGTTGTAATGTTATACTTGGCAGACTCCGTGACGGCAGGATGGCAACCCCGCACATACACACTCTCACTGCGCTGCCGTTGCAGACTATTCAGGGTAACAGAGAAGAACAAGGCCTTTCATTGCCGTTTTACCCCAGGAACTGCCCAGCCCCAGCCCCAACACAGCTGGCTACTGACCCTTTCCTCTCTCAAGGTTTGCGTCACACACCGCTGTGTCAATGTTTAGCACAAAGTGTGGTGGGTGGAAGGAGAGAACGTGGGTGAAGCTTGTTATTTGTCATGTGCTGTTCCAAAACCAGCTAAAAATGAAAAAGGAAACAGTGAGAAGCACTACCAAAGAAATATGTGCCTGGCTTCAAAATATTTTCTTTTTCTGAGATCGTTTACTAAAGTACATTTGTTTGCAGCATTATTATTCAAGATTATTTCCAGCTATGGTCAAAAGTGCACTGGGATCAGTTCTGGACTCTGTGTTCTGTAGAATGTCCGTCATTGGATTTTTCCTTACATTTGAGACGGTCACATGTGGTGAACAAAGTTAAGGTATCGTGCAGCTAGGCAGAGCCAAGTAGTGAAAAAAATGAAATATGTAAAAACCTCAAGACGGAGATACGAGCCATTGAGTTTGATGGAGCTTAAATGTCTATAAGGATTCTGTGTTCTAAGCTGAATAAAACCTTGTATCTATAAAAGTTTAGCTATTAAACTCAATACGAAACCATTTAGTCCCAAAACATCTTTGAATAGAGATGATTCCCAGGCAACAAGTACATTTCTTCTTCTTGAAAAATGCTTAATACTACTAACAGCATAGCAAGTACATACACAACTGTTGCTTTAAACTCTCCTTCAATATCAGTAACTGTTGAAAACAAAGGACCTTTGATAAGACTATTTCAAGTATGGGCTCCATTACAAATTGGCAAAAACAAATTCATGCTCAGTGCTTTTATGTCATATAATGAACACTGCTCCTCCGCTTTAGGTGTTGCCTTACCAGTGTGACACGGTGTTGATTTGGAGTGTAGAGGCCAAAGGCTACGCACACGTATTGACTGCTAACTGAAGGTCTAGGCTGGTGTAACTAATGCACCTTCACACTGAGCTGAGGAAAAAGACCGAACTTGTCGATCTGCCTGTTCAGACGGGTCACTATACCATATGATTTGTATCTGTCAACAGAGTATAGATACGCAGAGTCAAGAGCCACTTAAATAAAGAAACTTGAAGAACCTTTTGCGAAAAGTCAATGAGAACCAAAATAATTTGATTGGCACACGACGCAAGAGGATTTTTTTGGGGAACGGATGATTTAATCTTCAAAGTTTGAGTAATCCTTGCTTTCAAAAAATCCCTACAACTTGTTCTTGGCAAAAAACATTTTGAAGGCGTAGGTGTATTTTCACAAGCAAATTGAGGGCTGTTTATTCCCAAATCCATTTGCCTGTTTGATTTTAGACACTTCATTTAAAGGTGCAATACGCTATACTAAGTTTTTAAGGTTTTACCGGAAATATCTTTGTCGGTCTGTACCAATAAATCAGTAGTTCTTTAGGTTTTCAGAAGTGAATTTCCAGGCCCTAGGCTTTGTTGTGGAGCAGAAACTCCCCACCCTATGGTATGTTGATACAACTCCCATCTTCTCCAACACATCCTCTAATGATGAAGACATGTCTGAATTAGAGTGAATGACTAAACAGTAATTTATTTTCTTTATGGGTGTGTGTTGCATATATGCTTGATCTTGCTGAGGTTGCTGCAGAAAACAGTGAGACATTTCTGTGAAGGCAGCTTCCTCCTTTGCATGCAGTGAGAAAAATCCCATTCCATGTTGAAAACTACTGTATGAGGAACTCGTAAGGAAGTTAGACCAAGGAACAGCATGAGGCCCCTATAATAACCAGTAATGGGTTCATCTTTGGAAACCACATTAGATCTTAAGAACCACACGAAAGTATGAATCTTGCCAGTTACAAGCTAACAGGTAATTATGCATCCCAGTCTGAATGGTCCAAGGCTATAAATGACACCATAATTCTGTATTCAAAGAACCAGAGTCACATAAATCAACAGTCCTGTATTGCTTGTTTTATGATTATGCCTCCACGCTGTGGAAGTGAGCACAAACAGGAAGGGGTTGCACATGTATACATGTGCATTTGCCTTTGTGCATGCATGTAGTGCACACTATGCGCCCTGTCTCCATAAATTAGGGCAGTTTATATGCTGCAACATGTGTGTTCCAGACAGCTTAGAGCGAGTTAACAGTGTCTAGGGTAAAGTGTGTGTGTGTGTATTGAAAGACTAAAATAAAAACAAGAAAAAAACAGAAAGGTAAAGCAATGAATAACAATTTTGAGAATTCTTTCCATGTATGATACTTCCCTGCCACGTTAAATCGCAGATTTCAGTGATACCCTGCTCTGTGAACTTTTACCATGAAAAACACCCTCAGTAGTTTCTTCCATTTGCCTGCTTCATTTCCCTCATATTTTTTGTATTTCTCCGTCTCTGCACACGAGGGAACACATGGAGCCAGAGTGTTGACAAACACACTTAACAGGCCAGGAATTCCTTCCAAATCAAATAATCAACCAGGAAAACCTGATTAGAGGGTCAGAAAGAAAGGGCTCACTTCAGCAATCCCGGTGAATCAACACTCCTGCCCAAACACAAACACACCACACAGCCAAGCCAAGCCAACTCAGTCACTCTGCCATTGTTCCCTTCATTCAATAATTATAATTACTTCTGAAAATACAAAGGCTGAAAAATCATCAAAACTGCTTCAGTAAACACAAACTAAACACATGAAACCCTTACACCGGGCACCCGTACAAAGAATAACATTTACTTTAACAACAAGAGCTTAAGTAATAAAGTACAAACTACTGGTACATGTGAACTAGCACAATGATACAGTGAATGCACAAATAGCAGTCAAAGCACACTGTAGGGGGCATGCTCCTGCTTCCACTTCAGGAAATGGGTAAAGCACAACCTGCAAAGAGTAGGACATGTAAACAAGCACACATGGACGGTACCAGAGGGGGCTTCTCGACAATGAATTACACATGACATACACCCTTCACTTGATCCACATTCCTGAGTCACAGTAAATCTAAATCTATGCTTGAGTGTGAAATACCACAGGAGGGTGGTCCCTGCACTTTAAACACCGAAACACTTTGCCTTTCTAGAGTGCAGTCGGCCCTGCTGGTCAGTCTGCGAGAAACTGGGGCTTGATAAGGATCGCTTCTATATTAAAACGACACTGACTTTAACACCAGTCACATGTCCCAAAGCTTGTGCCCGTTGAAGCTTGTAACTAATTGTAACTGCTGCTTCTGACTGTGGGCGAGTTTAGGATGAATTCTATCCCCTGAAATAAAACCGCTGGATACGGTTACATACTCAGATCACACTTATTTTTGGCCCTCATGTGTTCAAGTGGTCCAGTAATAAGACTAGCAAGCAGAGGGCAAAAACATCTCCCGTCACTGCAAGTACACATAAACAGGCACTGAGGTGTACATACAAACAAAAATGAGAGCAGTACTGGAAGCTGCTAGGGATTAGTTTTAATAAATAGTAAATAGTTTAAATAAATTTGATAATTAAATGGGCAAGGATGAGCTAATCACCTGTTCCTTGATACACTGCCTCTCTTCACAGAGTTGATTTTTATATCTTTCTATTGCACAAAATCTACCCAAGCTCTCCTTCTTACTCTCGTCTCTTCCTCCATTTTTCCCTTTGTCACAGTCTCTCCTTTTTGTCCCTGTCCTTGCCTCTCACCTACCACAATTCTAGCCCAACACTGTAACTCGACACTTTCTCATAGCCAGCGCCTGACTCCGCTAAGTTGTTTCTTTGTGTTGCTCAACTGTTGCCATGGTGAGACTCTCCGTGTGTATGCAGGACTGTGTGTGTGTGTGTGTGTACATGCAGCCTTGCTCCATGAGTGACAGGCTCCATACACTTGCTCAAACTACTGCCCTGAAATTCATGTTGGAGCGGGAGAGAGTGTGTATTGAAATGGGGGATTTAAGCGGACCGACTGTGGTGTAAACTACGGACCTTGAAGGTTTGCATTGTGTGTGAGCAATAGTCCGGCTAGAGCGTGTGTGACAGATGTAGAAACAGGAGAAATGGTGGTCAAGGTCATGACTGGGCCTATTTTATCAGGCAGTGGTTTCCCTACTGTGGTAGCATGACCTGGGATCTATGGACACACACACACGGTGCTGCTCACACAGGCTTGCTGTTTGCCCAGCACACCAGGGAGGGCAGAAGGAGCCAGGGGGCCAGTTGACTGTTTGTTTAAACAAGGTCAATACATGCGCAGGCGCGAGCGTTTACTGTATACTGCATGAGGACTGTATATGGCCTTGTTAGATGGGTCCAAGCTCAATTCCTCTTGTTTCCCATTCTATCCTCCCCCACTCTCACTCTGTCTCTCACACACACACCTCTGTCTCTTTTTTTCCCTTCCACAGTGATTTTTTTTCACAGTGCACTAAGCCTGATTACAACCATTGAGAGCCAAGCCTCCACCATGTTTACATCAAATACACCCCGTCGTGAAAGCAACACTAGCTGCATTGAAAACTGGCATTGTTGTCAACTTGTTCCCAAATTATCGCAGCCAGTCTATTCGAAAATTCACCAGAGAAAGATAACAATCAAGGTACAGCAGAAGCCTCACCGTAGCCCAAAACAACGAGTGTGGAGTGAAAAAGAAATACATGGCCGGGGAAGAAGGAGTTAAATATACTGTTGGCCACAGTGAATGACATATGCAGATGGGGAGGAGCAGAGCAATCAATCAAAATCATCCAAGCTAGTAGAAATATGAGGCTGCCTTGGACAGGTTCCATCGTATACTCTTTCAATTCCTTGTCAGCAGACAACGTGGCTACATTTAGGCTAGATTTATTAACACATTACGATGATGAAAATATGTTTTCAGACTTCTTTCAGTCCTGTGTCATCTGATGTGTACTATACATTCACTATAAGTCACTGTTTCCTTGTCTTATTTGTCAGCCCTTTTTTGTTGTGTCTGCCTGCCTCTATTCGTAGCCAAGCAGGTATTACCAGAGGGCTCCTTACATTTGTGTGGGTGCAGCAGCACTCAATTAAGCTGGTTAAATACGCTCAAGGATACCTCAGACAGCCAGAGAGGCTTTGGACTTATATGTCTCCTAGCAACAGGTGTACCGATTATGGTCTGCAGCTAGTCCCAGAGGAATGGGTAAAACAGCCAGTCAGCCTCTCACAGACGAAGCCATCTTACAATGTATTATTTCTAAAAAAAAAAGTTCAGGTGGTCAGTAATACTGGAACATATTATTATTGATCTCATACTAATTGTTGGTATGATATAAGCTCCCTACAGTATGAAGGATTTACAGTGGATGCTTTAATTCCTTTGAATTAATACCATTCATGTGTAAAAATGTTGCAAGGAAATTAAGAAGAGTTCTATCAGTTTCCCATTTTGTTGTGCTTTACAAGGGTAAAAGTATCTGTAGTTCTGCTGCAAAAAAAAACCAGACAATATTAAACTGTAGCCAGCAGAGGCTGTGTGACTTGTTTGACTACCTGCACCTTACAGACTCTAATTGTTTTCTATCGCAACAACAAAAGCTCCTTGGTAATGGCGCCACCAAATCTTTAAATGGTTGTTGTATCAAGTCTGCATATTCAAATTCTGTGGTAGAATAACTGCAATCTTATGTGCTGGCGTAACTGTCATTCTGCCTCCAGGGAACTGTTTGCTTCTAGGAAACATGATACGTGCCAGCTTAACAGTTTTGAGTACTCTGACCCCTTTACCACAAATACACACTAGGTCTAATCGGTGTCTATGACTTTCAGATTGCCTTCAATAATATCGTTTTTTGTATAAAACAAAAAGCATAAACTTTAACATAGGTCTGACCTTATACCCAGCATGTCATTGTGTGTTGTGCTGCAAACCTCAAAAAATACATAGCTCTATGCGTGCATACTGGTTTTCAAAGTAAATGTGTTTTTGTAAAAACAATAATGACTTCACTTCACATTGTGGTGTTTTTTTTGCACAGTGCATCAAAAAAAAGATAGGTAGACTAACAATAGAGAAGTGAGTGTGTAGTAAACAAAGTCTGTTAGACTTGCTGAACAAGTACATCTACACTCGCATAGCAAAATCCAGATGATTGTATTTAGACTGTCAGTTTTTAACGATAATAAGACAGACATGTATTCTGCAATTATTCAATATATAAAAATATTAAAATGGAAACCAACTGTAGTCTGTAGCCTTAACACTACCATACAAACAACTGCACCAACAGTCGAGTTACTGTAGACCAGATTCCATTTGTGTCTGCCTTGTCCCGACGCTCGACACACTAGTGAATGCAAAAAAATGCTACAGCCAAACATTTTCCTCCCAGGATAAGGAATGAGGGCAAGCGTGGCAAATGCTCGTTTGAAAAAATTTGACCACTAAATTATGCATCGTCACATATGGGAGGATAGAATCTTGGGCGCATTGAGGTTGAAATGGTTAATAATTGGCCTGGAGGGAGCTTGCATGACTGAATGCATGAGAACATAGACTGCTTTTTAAGCAACAACAACAATCCAACAGTAGTTTTAGTAGTATTATTTTATCTTAACTGTTTGGTCTTGTACCTAATGTGCGTAACGAGAAGTGACCGAGTGACCTGGATAATCTACATCTACATTTATTTTGGTACACTAAATTATTTTTCAGTTGAATATTTCAATTTAGTATACTGGTAGAGCAGATATACTCAGGCTCAGCCCAGGCTCCATGTAGGCTCACCTAGAAGTTTCTATCAAATGACACACCGGCTGACTGGGCAGACAGCTCTCTTGCTTTCCTGCTTGTCTTCCTGCATCAACAGACTGACAGTTCAGCTGTGGGACAGGATACATGTGGCAATCCACACATGCAAATATGTAAAATGAAACCCTACATGTGATGCGCATTCACAACAACCAGCTGATGTTTAAGCTATACGACTACACAATAAACTAATAAATAGTGCAATGATTTAGTCTCAAGTCAAGCTGACCTCAGAGGGAAATGTATTGTTCAGTATACTAGACATATTAGTTTAATGGAGCACATTTAATATATATATCATAGGAATGGTATTTGAAGCACAAATTTGTGGCAGTAAGGAATCCAAGTGTGTGGGGGAAAAAATCTGATACCTTGACAATTGGGTGGCCAGTTGCTGATGCTTTGACGGCTCCTCTGCTGCCCTCCGTCTCATAGTGCGCCCGGTGGTGGGCTTTGGGTTGCACCTCTATCTTCAGGTCATATTGGCCAAAATGACTTGGCAGCGGCCAATCTAGGGGAGGGAGTGAAGAGGTCCTGAGGAGAGAATAACGTACATATTTAAAACCTACAGTTTGCTAGCAACATCCATAAAACACATTTAAGTAATTAGACATATAATGTTTGTTCGAATTCCAAATTTAGTTATCATAAGACAAATACTAAAGTTATAAAAGGTGTTGGCAACAGAGTGCTTTCTTTAATTTATGTTCAAAAGCAAGAACATTTTGTATATTTTGGGAAACCTTGCTACAGCAATAAACAATCTCTCCTCCAAGAACTAATTCTTGGTAGCTCATTACCATAAAGTTACCAGGGACCATCAAGCCGCTGCCCCGCTGATGGCAGCATGTTTGCACACAGGTAATAAATGACTTGCAATCATTGTGAGATTCTTAGCTATCAGATGTAGGGAGAAATTCCCCCACCAAATCGGTTGGGCCCTCACACACACTTCATATTTTACATCCTTCAACTTATCCTGCACAGATGTTATCACCCGTGACAACTTTTAAATCGACATTACGGCTGAATGGGAAAAAAAGAAAAATGGGTGTTACCCCCTTTTCATGGTTTTATACAGCAAAAAGTTGGTAAATCTAAGCATAAGATGTAGTGTACTCAGCACTCTAGACAGTGAATCATTGAAAGGCCCACATACCATTATCTTGTTCTTAAACATAAAATGTATAATAGGTCATGTTATGACTTTAATGGTGAATCATATTCTAAGGGGGATTTTTCTTTGTGAGTCTCTACCCTCCATCTTTGTGGGTCAGTGAATGAATGGGAGGTAAAGACTGTCTGTCAGAAAGTGGTCTGTGATTTGTGTGCGTGTGTCTCTGTGGTTGCTTCATGTGTAGATCACCACAGGGGCTGGCATTGTGTGTTTTTTCCTGACGTTGTGTTTTTTTTATCTGTGTAGCCACAATCATATTTGAACAGCTGCACTCGAAAATGAAACACTCAATGCCTTCTCCACAAGGAAAATGGGTCTCCCCATTCTAGTGAATTAGATCAGTTGATCCCTAAAACAATTTGCATCAATCATTAATATCAGCCAAGCAGTAACATGTTCCAATTGATGGTTTATCGATTGATATGTATTTTATGGAAATGTAAAATATCCTAAATTAAATATTTTAGTGTATAGTGCCTGATGTCCAAACTACCCTAACTGAATGTAATCTGGACCAGTATTTATTTCATAGTAGATGTATATTAAAATAAACCAGCCCAGAAGAAACCCATGGAGGCATTGAGTGAAAATTAAAATACTGCACAGAAAGGACTCAGCTGGCCAGACGGATCAAATGCCAGAACCAATTTGTCGTGAGGCAACAGCACTGGAAAGACCCAATAAATCTGGAAAGGATATCAAGATAAAATGTTTCAATTCAGTCAATATGACTGAATTCGTAAACTTAAGAGTTCCTTTTTCCAACAAAAAGGTTTTCACCAAATGTACGCCCGCTCCAAACTTTAACACAGTGCAATGTCGGCATCCTAAACTTTATGTTTTCCTCCCAGCAGCATGATATAACCACGCAGGAAGTGTGGGGGTTTGCCTTCTATGGCTACTACAGTAGCAGGAGTAGAGTAGGACAGAGGAAATATGAGCTATGTGGCAGAGCAGAACAGAACCGGTGGCCTATGGACTGACACGGCATAACCTTTCTCAAATGTCTAAGTCACTGCATAGAGACAATCACATTTCCCCAACTTAGTACACTCATCCTCCTACTAGCATCTTCTCCATCCAGTGATTATGGTAAACATGCATCTAAAACCTCAGAGTCACATTTTAAATCAGAAAGAAGTTGCAAGCTGCTAACTTCTCTTGCAATATGCACTTACCTGAAAATACATGTAAATCAATATTTGTGTAATTCATAGGCTCATTTAATTTCTTAAACAAATGGATCTTCACTGGTTGAATCATGCTATTACAGTAAGTCGTAATGTTTTCAGCTTATACCATCAGATACTGTAACAGATCCCAGTGGGGGTATCACAATTTGATGTTTACATCATAAATCAAATCTAGCCAATATCTTAAAAATCCAACGTCAAATCAAATCACGGATTTGGAGAATTGTGACAACGCGAGATCCTTCAGCTATTAACATCAAGTGAAAATGCTTGTGTCATTATGACTTTCTCTGACTTTGTATATTAATTTACTTACTTTATTAATAAAGAAAAGAACCAATGACTGACTCATCTTATGTTACTGTCTGGAATTGAGAGCAGACGTGTGTTATGTCTTTGTGTGTGTTTGTGCTGAAGTGTGTACCTGTCAGTGTGTGGGTGTGGGTGTGGGTGTGGGTGTGGATTTGGTTGATGTCCCCATATATACCCTGTGCTGATTTACAGCGCTAGAGGCCAGTGCACACAAAAGAGGCCATGTCTTCATCTGCTGCACACATTGGAGAACAGACAGCAGACTCCTCTCCTAAAAATGACATTGCTATTGATTGATCCCATCAGTCATTAATGTGTAGATTGTGTTTGTTTGTTTGTTTGTTTGTACGGGCATGTGTTTTTGGAGAAGATATGTGTGTGCGTGTGTCTGTCCTCGTGTTTCATTCCAGACACTAATAAACGCTTACTCAACACTGAACAATGTCAGGTTTATACATCTGATACACAGCTCAAAGTTCCCAAAGTACTGAACATTGGTCTGAAGAGTTCAATCAACAAGCCTACTATTCATGTAACATGCTACTTCATACAGATTTACTGCACTACTAAGCTTATAATTCTAGCCAACATCAAACAAGATTCTATATTTTTATGATATCAAAGCACTCTATAAAAACCTTTGTAACAGAGATCTATTGTTTGGCCTTGAGCTAGGCAGATAACTGATAAGATGTTATTGATACAAAGGCCATTATTTATTCTTCTAATCACTCCCATTAAGTGCTGCACGATTAATTGAAATATCATCAAATTTGAAATATATACTTTACCTGAATATTGGTGTATGACCAGGCTTGGGTTTATTCCATGAAAAGTGAGAGGGCACAGAGAGGAACTTCTCCCCAGGCCCGTCCTTCAGGCCATGCAGGGCCTCTTCTGAGGGGGAGTCTAGATTAGGACGCATATTTCCTTGGTCATCTAGCCCCAGCTCCCCTTTTGCTGCCTGCATAGTTGTTCTATCCTGTGAGGTCTTCCTTGTCTTGGATGGGATGTCTGTCTCAGATGGACAGCACTGGAAGGGTGACATGCCTATAGAGGGACTGCCAACCCAGGTGTCCTCTGTAACGCTGCCCCTAGGTGAAGGTCCTGGTGTGGGTGTGGGTGAGTGGTGTGGAGAAACAGAACCTGGGTAGCAGATGTCTGCACTAGAGTGGCGCCTCTTCCCGCAGGGTGATGTGGGCCGTGAGGAGGGCCTAGAAGGGGGCCGTGGACTAAGCCAATTTTCATCAGTGACACTGGTGCGTGGTGAGTGACAGGGGGACTGTCGGGGTGAAAGGCTGATGGAGTGCGAGTGGTGGACGAAGGCAGGGTGGTGGTGCTGCCAGTGGGGCTGCTCCTCCAAAATGGCACCACCAGTTTGAGGGGAGGCACAGCCTGGGGAAGTAAGCGGAGAGCCCAGGGTGAAGCGGGCAGCTGCTTCATTAAGCTCTGAGTCAACATCGTCATAGACGTGTGAGAATGATTCACATGAGGAGGCATCAGAGAACCAGCTCCTGGAGGAGAGGCTGCTGCATGGGCTAGGGCTGAGAGATGAGTCCCTATATGAGTGGTCCAAGGGCAAATACAGGTGGTCTCTGGATAGGGGCCTGTCATTATGGTAGTCCCCATCAGGGCCATTTGCCCTCAGATCTTGCTCATTGGCATCCATCTCCTGCTGGCAACTAGGGGAAATAGAAGTGATCTGAATACTAGGGCACTCAAAAGCCTTTGGTCCCTCCACATGACCAGAAGGAAGTAAGGGAGAGGTGCCGTACTTGGAGTCCTGTGCCTCATAACTTGGGGGCTCAGATCCCAGTTTGTGTGACTGAAGGCGTGGGGAAGTGCTGATAACCTGGGAGTGGGACTGCATGCCATGACGAGGCAGGCCAATGGACTGGTGGTTTGTGACCATAGACTGGGGATGGCCCACATTTAGGATGTAGAAAGATCTGTTGTCATCAGGCTCTAGATCTAAGAGAAGAAAAGAATGGGAAGATTAAGATTGACAACTGGAGAACATCTTGATTTATTGGAACTTCTAGTAGTGGTTTGGCACATCTAAGTGTGTGCTTATTCATATCATGAGAAAGCAACAGTAGTGTGTAAAGCATATTTATTGTGTGTTACAGTTGGTTTTCTTCTGTAAGACGAGGCTCCAGAACAAAGATCCTCTTTTTTTATTACTTTTAAAGATGAAAGAGCAGCCTTTACTGAAGTTTGATTGATATTATATTCCTGCCACGAGTGACAATCATCCTCCTCCAGCCTTCTTTTCATACAACACCAAACCACGCCATGTCAGAACAGTGCTTTTGCCTCTGGCCAGCAAAATTACTGAAAATCATTCACCCATGTGCAAGTTTGTGCAAAAATTGAGCCCTGTGTCAGGAAATTAAAAGCCAGAGTGTTGCCGGGGAGCATGCTGTCATACAGGCATTGTTCCAAGAGGGATAACCGATGAACAGCATTACTCAGGAAACAAATTCACACAACTAAGCGTACTGTCAGCTGTCATCACGACTAGCACTGGCAGACTATTTATACCAAAGGTCATCCAGCACAGCCACCATGTACACACACAAACACACGCACTCACAAACAAATAGAGAAGAGCCCATTGTCCGCATTGGCTCTCTGTTAGAGGTTATTGATAAACTTCCGCTCAATGTGCTATCTGCCCCTCCCATTGGGAATAACCCGCATCCCCACAAACACACTCCAAATGTATTATACGCCAAATGTTAATTTCAGCTGAAAGGAAATGTTCACATATGTAATAACATGAACAATAAAATAACATAAAAAGCAGAACAAAGCATCATGAAACTGAGCTTTCATGAAGATCATCTTTCTAGTTTTTCCTATATTTGGTCTTTTAAGCTATTAGGAACACAGCCTCTGCTTAACTGATAGGAAACACCTTGAAAAGAAAAGAAATCAATAATAATTTATACCTTTTAAAAAATGACAAAAATCTAGGCCAATGGGAATTCACGAAAAACGTACTTTAGCTAAAACCACAGTGAAGCCTGTAAAGGATAAGGTTGTGAAATCATTACACAACACTTCCCCTTATTCCTAAGAATCAAAGACCGTTTGTATTGTAAAAAATGCACAAAGTAGAGATCTTTTTCTCGCACATATAAATAGATCATAACTCTGCGGGCAGTTCATTTAGGTCTCTGTATTTATTTCTATCAACTTTAAATGTTATCAGACATTCAGGGTAAGGGATTCGGAGAGGGGGGCATGTTTCTGTCCACCGCCTCCTCCCAACAACAGCTACGACAGCAGCGGCAGCAAGCTCTTTATTTATAGCTGTTCAGCTTCACATTGGCCCTGCCTGCATATCACAAGACCAGTGGATCCTCTGACGACTGCATCTAACTGACGGACAGAGAGCAAGAGAGGGGCGACGGACTAGAAAGGAAAGGAAATAGGCAGTTGAGAAAAGAAAGAAAACGCTAACTCACTCTATGATAGCCTGAATGGAGCCGAGCAAGAGAAAAGGGCAGAAAAAATGCGAGGATACGCAGCAAAATAGACGGGGTGAGGGAAACATCACCTCTTTCCTTAGGATACACAGTCATACACAATTAAGAAACAGACACATCCCCTAATATTCAATAGTGGCGTGAGTTTCTTTAAAGGCCTAAAGGTCACTTAAAAAACTGCACCCTGCTATTGAGTACACTTTCCTATCTTGTCATCATTGAAACACTTCTTTATATTGTAGAAATGTACAAATCATATTTTCAGATTTTATTTCACTAGCGTCTGATGATCTAATTTTTGCTAAACATCACATAGCCCAGGGGACAATAGATATTATGAGACAAAGTGGACAAAGAAGCACTGTTGTCTGATTATGTAAATACAACCCAAGAGTTTCTTGACCTGTTAGATTGCTTTACTTGTTTGCCAGAATCAAAAAGCAGATGACTACATTTTCTGCCTCTTTAATCATACCAAAACCAGTTATTCAGGGTAAATCAGGGCAGTCCCAGCTGCTGATGGAGTAATGGCCTCCCGCCTTAGTAAATTAGGTTTTAATTATAAGCAAAGTGAAGAGGAAACTGCACGAAACACACATGCAATTTTCTCAGTGCTTTTATGTCAGTTATGTTTTAATCTGTTTTTTCTTTTCATGTCGCCTGATATGTGGATTGCATTGTTTTGTATAGAAACATATTTGAAACTAAGCTGACTGCGAACATGATAAACACAAAACATTTATGCCAACATTTAAGACGAATGGTAGTCATAGCTTGTGCCATGTGCAATTTCCACAACAGGAAATGAAATCTCAAATGTTAGCATAAATTTATTTCGACATAAATTTGAACTTCAAGCAGAGTATCAAGTCTTCTCAAACCCTTGGTGCCAACGAGGGCTTATGATTCCTGCCTGACTCAAGTTTCATTAGGGATGTACTGATCACTAGTCCCTAGAAACTAATGATGGCATGCTGACTCTCAATTGTGTACACTGAGGAAATGGGTGTCTAGGCTACCTGTTATTTAAAACCTGAATAATGATATACATTCTAAAAACATATGTTGTGGAGTGTCTGAGACATTGTATTAGATTTTTTTTTATTGGTTGTAGAAATGAGAGCCATGTCTATCCTAAAATGACAGATTAGAAACCCCTGTGCTAGGCCGTCCTTCAGCATCAGTGGTATAACATTGACATGACAGACCAAACTAAAATTGTATTTCCCCTCTCAGTTCTTAATACCCTCACGCCTACTTTGTGAATCGTAACTTGTACAAATGGAAATCCCGCTAAAGTTAATTTACTTTTTTACATAAGCCCATTTCACCCACCACAATACATAGTAGAGAGTTAAGTGTCCTTGTTACAAACGGGTCTTACAGGGGATGACCATGTTAACTGTCCCACAATCTTCTCACTGCCCCGAGATGAGATTAGCTTGCTACCTAAAACCTCTAGTGTGTGGGAAGGGGAGGGGGTAAGAAACCCCCTTCCCCTCCCTTCCAGAGACAAACTCAGGTCACCTTAGGATACTGGGTCAAAGGAGGAGAGGAGAGGATAGGAACTGTTGTGTTATCAATGGCATTGGATGAAAATCCCCCGCACTGTACTTGAAAGCCCAGTGTGTCACACAGTCCTCAAGTGACCATACATCAGACAGCCAATCCGTTTAAATAAAGATCTCTAAGAGGCTTTGCTGTACCTGAGATAATAATAGCACTGTCTCAGTGGTAGATGTGTCAGTGAAGCATGGATGTTTGTGACGCACCACAAAGTCACAGTAACCAGAGGGAACAGCCCAACCCATTGGTGAGGGTGGCATCCATTTTTGTTCCTTAATAGTAACAAAGCTCAACAGATTGACTGCAGCACTACATGAGGAGTCTTACTTGGGGATATACCACAGAGACTGTGTTCCTCCCTCCTTATCCGACTCTCCCTGCACAAAAAGTATGCCAAGGTTTTGTGACCTGACGGTGACACACAGGCCCACATTTGGAGAAAGTCCAGTTTACTCACTCCAAGAGGATGACAAAAACACTATATCATATATATTGTATATACACGTATGTACAGTATATATATGTGGGTGTGGGTGTGTGTGTGTGTGCGTCTTGGGTTACAAACTAGCCCCAATAAGATTAAGTGCAGGGCAATAAGGGTAACCTAAGCCAGGGTTCCCTTTGTGGTGGGCAAGCAACTTGATTAGAACAGGCTCCGCTTACATCCCCCTCTACAAAAGGCTTTGTATCCAGCCCAGAACCCCAGTCTCCTCTTTCAACTATCTTCAGGAGCTGCTGACCAAAAGACCACAACGAAACTGTGCCACCACGCCACGTACAACAGGAGTCATAACACATTTGAAAAGAGTCAGCGCGATATTTTCTGCCTTCAAAAATAAACAACTGAACAGTTGTTTCATCGACAAATCATCTTCACAAGCAGTCTCGTAAACATTTTTAGAATTAGACAATGTATTTTAATTTTTTCAAGATTATGGTTGATATACATATTAGTAGTTTCCCAGGAGAAATCTCAAGTACACATTTAGAAGAAGAAAGATTCAAAAACTTTACCATTCACAGCGGATTTTAATCCCACCCCCCTCAAGTTTACAAGTACTCTATGGCTGACTGGTTGCCGACATTTCTAAACACAGAGGGTGTGACGCACAGGCACACACATATTGTAGAGGTTGGCCTACATCTGTGGCTTTAAATCTTCCTGACTGGGTCTTTGCCAAACCTACTGGTGATCCCTGTATCTGTAGGTGGTTGAGCCTGTATAACGAACAAACTCTGTGAGAGTGATGAATCCATATGGTTAGACGATATAAGGCACGTTAGATCTATCTACAGTAAAGTACATAGAACTTATATAGTAGAATCCTGTCAGGTATGTGTCTCAGTTTAATATGGCATCAAAACCTTAGTATCTTATCCTGCAATGTTATGTTAGGGTTACAACAAAAAGCCTTCCTGTACCGTCACAGAAGACTCACTGGCCAACAGAGGCTTAACAATAGCAGCGTAAGCCAATGTTAACATATGCCGGCAGCTAAATTAAGATCCTAATTAACAATCTCATGCCGAGATAACATTATGGGATAGACATAGGATGCCAAGTGACCACCTGAACTAAATACCCATGAAGGTACGAAAATCCCTTTCACACACAATTTCCTTCAGGGAACATTAACTTTTATTCTAAAAAAAATCTCTGGAGAGGTTCATGTTTATATTTTATTAATAATAAAAACAACCTTTATTTAAATGGAGTTTATCCCAATGAGCTCAAAAATCTATTATAGTAAAGGCAAACAAGAACAGGAAAAACAGTTTAAAGGAAGATAGACAGAGAGAGTCTAGAAAAGAAGGAAAAAAAACATAAAATAAGTTGAATATTATACATGAGGCTTTTGTCTGTGTTCCTCGATCATGCTTGAACGAAAAGACCCAGGAATGATTGTCATCACTTTCTTTTGGGTAGATATAAAAAAGGCAATCAAATTCCACAAAGTGTGAATTTCTGACATGAGCGTAGCCATAACTATAGTCAGCTACATTGAAATGTTATTTTACACATTTGCCATGAATTGGAATGATGATCAGACAAGTAGACAGCGGTTCATTTTGCTGAAACCTCCATTCACAATTGTGGTGCAATGGCCTTTTCTCCCAGCTGTCAGCGTCCACATGGTCCACATTCCAATTGTGACCCATGTAGTAGGGTCCACTCAACCACATGGGCCCCTGTCGGAATGTTGACCATCAGCCTGTGAAGATCTAACTAGAGCATCACAAGTTTGAAAGCTACTAATATCATTGCTCATCTCCAATAAAGTGCAAGGAAAATTCCCTCTTTGTTAATACGTTAATTTGGAATATGTCACACTTGATTACTGGATACATAATGGAAAAGGGACAAGAAACACTAAAATTTGAAACTAGCTGCAGGAGTTGAACAGCTTTCTCTCTGGTGTAATGCAGCCTCTGATATGTTGATACAGTGCAGCCAGTGGTAGCTTTAGTTACACTAAATTTAAACTAGACAGATGCCACGCATAGTAACTCATGCCTCGCCCCAGGAAACAAACGTCTCATTCATCACACTGGGTGCTTGGACCCCTTAAGTTCAGTAAGGTTAGGGGGCACCCACGTGGCGATCTGGCCCCACATGTGGACCTCATGCATAGCTGTCTGAGGACTGACCTCTCGGTATTTAACATTTTAATAGAATACGTAGTTCCTTTACTCTCTTTTAGCCACACATACAGCCCCTCTCCTGAAACGATAAGATTACTAATGTCTGTTTGTTTATTTTATATTCTTTCCATTTTACATTTTTATACAATTGGTTGGAGGAATGTTTGAATAAATATGTGAATGCATATCATGAAGAATCATTGTCCTTAATGTCTGATGTCTATTATCAATAAGCTTCACAATTAAAATAATAAATAAGAAAAACAAAACACCACATCCTGCTACACATTAACTCAGTGGGAGATAAGTAAAGTTCAGTTTGTCACTAAATTGGCCAATAACAGCTTTGCTACCGGTTTACCATCATTTATACCAGACTTCTGGACAATTTGTATTTGTACAGCTGTTTGTCTGAGTCATTGCTGTCACCCCTTCACCTAAAAGTCTATACCGAGACAAACATACACTAACACACCTGGCTAGAGGCTGGGAGTGCCGACACACTCACCTGGCGATGTGGCACACAGCATTCTTCCACTCCTCTCCTCGTTAAGATCGCAAAGTGCTTGAGCAGTAAAAAGTTTAAGGCTGCAGACGTGCTGAGACAAGAGGGATTCTCCTGCACTGAGTATGATCGAGTCACCAGAACCTGCCGTCTGCCCTCTGCCACTCTCTTTGGGAGCTCAAAATAGTCTGCTATGAGAGCGATGTAATTTCAGTCTTTCCCACGACAAGGACTGAGAGGATAGTGCTCTTGGATCAGAAGACCAGAGTAATGACAACAACATACACAAGGGCAAAATATCTTTCTCCATTTACTGTTTTTGTTTCCATAATTTAATTAACATAAAATGTGCATTGACATATTCTTAGATCTAAGCATGACAAAGTCAGTCAAGGTAAAAGAAATGCGCTGCTTATTGACAGCGCAAAATCGAACTTGACTAGTTACTAGTGGTTGTGGTGACTGCTGTCATCTGGAGATTTCATTAGCCTGGATCCGCCTCTCTGGTGTCACTGATGTATTCCTAGTGGTCTACAGTGCCCTGTGCTGAAATGTCGGCAAGCAATAAGCAATAAAAACCTCTTTCAATATGTGAGAGACGAAAGCAAAAGAAAAGACTTCATGTACGTGGAATAAATGCAACAAGTTAAAAGTAAGGTCTAGACAAGGTAACTGGGTGAAAAAAAAGGCCTTTCATGCTCCCCTTACCAGCAGCTTGAGTGCAGTGTGCCTCCCCCCGCTCATTTCATTCCATCCTGCCATCTGAAGCCCACATGGCATGTCTGGGCAAAGAGCCAATCACCTCCGCAACGGATCTACTACTCTGCCACCCACAAAGGGCACTTCTGCCCCCTGTCTCATACCACCTCCAAGGCCCAATAAGGTCAACGCTCGTGACCTGCATACTGCTAACTCACTAGTACCTGTTTCTACCACTCACAGACCACTTCACAATTTACAATTATCTACAGCTGGAGTAAGTGGTACTTAAAAGGGTATTCTCTAATATATGTTGTAACTTAAAATAGATTTTTTTTTTAATTTGTAATTCAAGATTCAACAGTAAAAAAGTTATATAATCATTTTGTAAAACCAGGCTTACCCTGTTTGATACTATAAATAAACAAGTTGGATGCCACTGCCTATAGGAAGCCATCACACACGTGTCTAATACAACCACTTTCAGTTCGCTGTAAACAACAAGCTTACATCTAACAGCAATTTACAAAATCAGTACATGTAGAAGTTGAGACTAGGGGTGGAAATTGATACGATGTATTGATTCCAATGCCCCGATTGATCAATTCTAATTATTGGTCTGATTCTTTCTTCATAGCCTTATTGAATCCTGATTGGAAAAAGTAAGACCTAAACAAGTTTTCAGCGTAAATACGGCAAAAATGGAGCATTTATATAGCACTTTTCATCCAAAGCGCATTACAACGTAATCTCTTATTCACCCATTCACACGCACATTCAAGTGGAGGCTGCCATGCAAGACGCCAACCTGATCATCAAGAGAATTTTGGGGATCAGTTTCTTGCTGAAGGACAATGGAGGAGCTGTGGATCGAACCAGTAACTTTCCAATTACCAGACTGCCATTCTACCTACCAGTAGCCTTCCAATTACAAGATGACTACTCTACCTACTGAGCCATACCGCCCTATTGTTTTTAGTTCCAAGTCTGAACACAGTATAAGTCACACAAGTTACACAAGTCAAGTCTAGTTGAGCTAGCTGTAGCAACAGCCTGTCTGACATCACCTAAAAGGGACGAAATCAGAGAATATTTAGACAGCATTCAGTTTCATTTAGGTTTTCTTAGTCAAAAAAAAACCTAAGCCTTCCTGTGTGGCCAAATGTTATTATAACATTGGACGAGCTGCTCAGTTGGGAAGAATCCCTGGAATTTAGGCCCATGTTGCGATGAAAGAAGTTCAAGCATGTTGCTACCTTCCTCGAATGTTTCACTTAACAGATATTACAACTAGCAATGTTGTCGTCTTTGTGGATGGCATTGATGCATGAGTTTTGTGTAAATGTTTTGTTTTGCAATGTGCAACTGTTGGCATGGATACCAAGAATTGATATCGATGGATCAGACATTTTGGAACCGGTTCTCAACTTGTGATTCCAATCCTTAACACATAATAACGGTCCAATATTTGAAATCCTGTCTGCCAAGTGAACACTTTTGGTGACAATATGAGAAGCACATCCTGGAACTAAACTAAAACAAATAAATGAATTCAAACTATACATCCTGTTCAACAAAAATAAGCATGGTGAGGAACCAACAACCATGAACGTTTACTGCATGTCACAATGTACAGGACAGCTGTAATTAAAGTCTGGTCACAACCTGTTGTAGCAGGTGTCAAAAAATGTGAAGAGTTTCACTCGAAAGACTATTACTAGTATAACTAAAAGAATCATTTAATGACAGTTTTCCCTCAATTTAAAGATCCATGTTGTCTACTAAGACTATGACTATTCATCCGACATTATACATGATAAAAGGGAAAAACCTTACAGTAAGTTTGGCCAGTGCATCTAACGTGAAATATTTCACCTCAAAGAGGTTTCCTGAGCAACAACAAAATAACAGAATAGCAAAAGAAGGAAAAGGGAGACATACAATTAGATAAGGAGGAGCAGAACAACAAAAAGACATCAGAGCGACAGGGTATAATACTGTAACACAATATTACACCTATTCTAATTAATATTTACATCCTGTGCAGATGCTGACAGACCGCAAGGTAACCAATAATTTGCAAATCATAACTTAGCTCCAGAAACAAATAATATGAAGAGAAAACATTCGAAACAAAGATGTGGAGATTAGTCATAAGCATGAAACTCCCATAACAGTACCCTTTTCTTAAAGTAAAATGCAGATTGTAACTTTTGGTGTTGCTGATAAGGAGATATCCTGCTGATTTTGTTTTTGAATACCTAACCTCTACTTTTTACACTTAGAGTAAAAGGCAGAGGAATTGGCTGCATGGATACTGAGTTGACATCAGCATTGACCCAGTTTAAGAAACCGGCAACAATACACATCTTTGTGAAGTAGCACACTGACAGATATAAACAGCAGAGGTTCTCCAGGTTGTTACGAAAACAAGCCTTGACTTGAGCCTCGTCTTCGGAGAAGTAGAAGGAGTGTGCAACTCCCTGTTCCTCTGGCTGTGTGATCATGTGTGATCCTGTATTACACTCTAGTTATTAATTTGGACAGGAGCCCCCCTTTTGGGCCAAGTCATACAGTCCAAACCAGATTAATCACTTGCACAGAGGTGCTTTTCTTCCAACGCTTATTCCAACTGCTGTTTTTCCCCTCGTACCATCTGCAAATGAGACTTCTTCTTTAACTAAGGAAAAACTGATTTAAGATTGCGCAAGCCAACCGTTCATGGAGCCTTTACTTTGCCAGAGTTTCATGAAAAAGACAGAGCATGAGTCGTCAGTGCTTCCAATGGTTTATGCCTAAGGACAGAAACCAATGAAGAATGGCATGGAACATCAGTTCAAGGCAAATGCCATGAATTCATACATTTTTGGGCTCACTTTCAGTTCTCAACATTTTTAACTTACTCAGCCTTTGTTCAGTATGGACTATCAAAGGTCTCTTTCACACATGCATCACAAAATATTAACTGAATAAATAACCTTAACCCAAAAAAGTCAAGATATTTAAATCCATCCCTATTTTCTGTCTACAATGTTACATCATTGGAAACATTTTGTTATATTTGAGGCAACGTTTCGGGTACATTTTCCATTCCTCACTTTTTCCTCACTCATTTTCCACAATCTTCACCACAATTTGTGAATTTGCAATTATCAACGCAAAGATTATGTGTGATTCCCTACACAAAGTTTCAAGGTAGTTTTGAGTGGCAACTAACACATTTTCTGCCAGTTATTTCTTGTTTATCAATTTGTTCAACTATACCAAAACTTCAATAGTCATTGTTTAATATCAGAACTCTAAAGAGAAAATCCTAATTTCCCATAGTCGATGGTGATGTATTAATAAGGTTCACTTTGTCTGAGGAACAGTATCCAGTATGATAAAGGAAAACATAAAAGCCCTATAGTCTCTAACTTGGTTTTAAGTCCAAGATTATATTATAACAATAACAATAATGTCAGTTGAGTTTAGTCATTCTGTCCAGGTTTAGCCTGGAGGAGATCCAACCTTAGGTCATCCCATTAAGCATAGTCACTAATCCACCAGTACAATGACTATTGAAGTTTTGGTATAATGATTTGAACACTTAAAATATTTCTTACTTAAAAGTAAAATTAGCAATAAAACTATGTGGAAATTCATTAAACTGAAAAATAAAGAAACATAAATATAGTTTATAATACACGTATATAATTTAGCTGACTGCGACTGATTTATAAATACAATAAAAAATTGTTCATACTAATGAATTGATGAATATAAGCAGAATTTTTCTGGTGCAGTAAGGCAGAGCAAGTTTTACCTATTTTAAGTCACAATATAAATCTGAGGGGTCATGAGGCGATTAATGGGAGCGGAGGAAAGAAAAGAAAAAAAAACATACTACTGCTGCATCGATTAGAATTTACTTTCAGGCTTTTCTCTAAAATATAAAATATTGAATTGTTTTACTACTTTTGCTATTTATTCATTTATATTTATTTTGGATTGATCAATTTGCATAAAATGGAATATTGCAGTAAAGTAAAAGTACTTCACAACTGTACTTAAATACAGTACTTCCATTCACCCACCCTTAGCTATACATTCTCTTCTTTAGATCTATTTTAAAGGTGATGGGTTACGACATGACGTAACCCTGAATTGATAGTCTTTGGAATATATATTTACAAGTATTATTTTGATTTGTGCTTTTATTACAATATTCAATTGGTTCTCTCGAAACTTTTTCCCAAATCAGAATGAAATCATTTGTGTACATGGTGGATGCAAACTATTAAAGCAGCCAACCTGTGAAACAGACTGTGCATGGTCTATTTTGATGTTTTTGTTGCTGTGCAAAACCCTTAATATGCTTAAATATGCGAAATATAATCAAACATTAAGATCCTGTACATTTTTCTAAATTGATTTAAAATATGGATGATTATAAATACTACACTTGACTCAAACTAGCAATTTAGAGACATTTGTACGGACAAATGTATTATAACAATTCAGTACCACGTGAATATTGCCAGTACTGTCAACATTAGTATGTGATGCTTTGCAGAGATGTGCCTCAGAGACATTCAACTGTTCCCTCTCTAGCCACACGACTTACACAACTGTATTTCAAACAACAGTTTAACAATGCGAACAGAGTTAGTTCCAGGCTTTGGTGTTTTTGCAAAAGTTGTTGCATTTGACGCAAAAACTGTAAGAGGTAACTTGTCCAACGTCACAAGCTTTAATTGGGTTCACAGAAAATTAACATAACGTTACTGTCGGGCAATAAATATTGTGCTAACCAGCTAGCAAGTCAAGCTATAATGACAGCTGGTGTTTGAAAACGACATTCGAAGGGGGACCACGTTAAATAAAGATATTCTAATAACTTACTTTCTAGAAAATTATTTGGTTTGATTCATATTTAAAGAGTGAACAGTAGGGAGACTGGGGACGCAGTAGTATAAAATTAAGCAAGTTAGCTTAGAAAGAAGAGTTGTTCGGCTTCAACACATTGTGCCTCAAGTTTACGACATTCAATATGAAACATTCAGTATGAAACCCCACTAACCGGCGGGGCCTAACGGCTGCTGCTGCCCGTCCTCTCCGAAAATCAGTCGGAAGTCCAGCTCCTCATTCCCGGGGCAGTTAGCAGTAGTCATCGGGTTTGACAGCTCGGGTTTTACCCCGCCACTCGACCGTCGACCGCTGGAGCAGTTTATGCTCTCCTAAAATGTCGCCACATTTACCGACTGCCACGACGCCGAACTTCAACTTTTAGTTCATTAAGCTAAACTCACAGGCGTGTAGCCACACACGAACCCGCGGGTTTCCTCCTGGTTTTAAAAATCCAAAATAAGAAACGTTCGCTCCTCGTCTTCTGGTAGTTAAATTCTGGGATTCAACTTCAGACAAAGTCGCCTGCCCCCTCTCTGTCACCTCTTTTCTTTCACTTTTTACTCTCTTTCTCTGTCTGCTCAGCAACAAAGAAAGCGTGTCTCTGCTAACGTTTAATGTTCGCTACAAAGTCGATGAATTATCCGTTGCCCCGGTCTCTCTCTCGCTCTCTCTCTCTCTCTCTCTCTACTCGGTCCTCTATCTCTCTTCTCCGGAGCTCCAGTGCCAACTTTTATTAACCCCGCGTGACAAGGCAGTTCCCGCGATGATGTCAACAGACACAACACAGCACCAGGCAGACACAGGAACACACACATGCACGCACCCTCGCACGGACGCACTGGTGTCAGCTTAACATTTGCCAGGTTTTCAGCCTAAAGTCTTGTGATATGCTTCGCAAGACTTTGGTGCCTTTTTGGTGCATTTCGCACCAGTAGCTGGGGTTACATGCGATTGTGCCTGGCTCTGCCCCCTTGTGTGGATCCAATCCAAGCCAGAAATTGGCACCTGATATGATGCACCTTTTACCTTTTGATCCTCAGGCCTGTCAGCACAGAGGCCTGCAAATTTCTTATCAAATAATAACAGTGAACAGGGCCAGTGCTTAATCAAATCACTCTCCAGATGTGCATGGCAAACACTTAATAGTATGTAAAATATAGTATCATTGAAAAAATTGCATTTTGTGTTCCTAAAGCAAAGGGTTTGAATACACATGATACAGAGTGGCAACTCAGGCAGTGACTTCAGAGTTGATCAAAGTGCAATAATGATGGAGAAGATGAACAGCCATTGAGAATGTTTACAGCTAATCTACATATTTCGCGAGTCAGAGTATATATTTTTTCCACCAGCATTTCACCTGCACCTTGTTGAATATAAATCTGAAGTTTTCTCTTTATCGTTCAGATTTATCTGAAATATAATAACGTACTTTAAGAAGGGTGTTCTTACCAGAGATCAGGTGAGGGTAAATCTGTGGCTAGAATAAAGCAATAATAAATCCCTCTGTATCTGGGCTGTACGAGTCCTTTTAACCTCTGTGTCATGATCTCACCCATCAGCCTCCTGAGGTTAATCTTAACTGGGTAAGCAACACACAGGCTGATGCACTCTAACGCTTTAATGTGCTGTCGTTTTGATGCTCAAGCGCATTTGTATATGTATTCATATTATACTACAGTAAGTAGTGAGGTACCATCGGTCATACTTGTTCTATTAAAGTAATGAAACTGACTGAACTTGAGGTGTATAGGCCTCTCTCTCACACATGCACGCACCGAAGTACAGGCACATTTCAAGGCTGATCCAGAACATCTGCCTCTGTCAAGCCGCCTTGTAATGTTTCACCAAAAGTTTACGCAAGACTGATAAGAAGAGTAATAAAACATTGTCAAGTTTTTATCACGAGCATCACAAAGCATTACAATCTCACAATAAAAGCACAATATTTTTGCGTTTGTACAATCAACTTGCAACTAAGGAGAAGTTTCTTCAATTGTTTTGTTTCTTTCAAAATAAACTGCTCCATGTTTCTGTGTTTCTATTTTCAGCCAAAACATACATACAATATAAAGTTAAGAAAAAAGCAGCAAAGATTGTCAATAAGATTGCTAATAATAACTTCTGAAAAAGCACATTTTGATGTAAATCAGTTATTCTCAAGACCAATTGCGTGCACAACAGACAACCCTCTCGTAGTTTTCTAACACACACGCACCGATGCTAGAAGCATGTGGGCGTATAAACGGGCCCTCAGCTCACTGCACCAATATCACATTTCCTGTGGTCTTTACTTCCAAGCAAAAGCACAAGGCTCCGCCCTTTTACGTATATGTCATATTCTCAAGTAATTCTTCGCCCACATATCAGTTTCCCGATGATATTACATACTAGATATAGAATCATTTTGCCACTTCACACAGCCTTCCGGACGTAAAATAGCATTTCGATTAACAACGAATTGAATTGAATATTTCTGTTTCAGTCAAATAAGTTGCAAAAATTCTGGTCAATATTTGTTGATGCTTTCCAAAGAGGAAACCATATAAATGTTAGTGCCCAACAAGAATTAAAGAAATGCTCTCCTGACTCCGGGTGTTGGCAACTCAGGGTTTTTTTTGCCTGTTTAGCACATAAGAAATGAAAGTACTGATTGAAAGTGCCTTACTTCTGAATATTGGGTACAAGAAGGTATGACATTTGACAGTTGTAATTAATTCACGCAATACTTATTTACTGACATCATATTCAGCTTTGTCGTATGATACCCAGTTTCATTCATTTCCATCATATTAATATTATGCGTCAGTCACCTCTGTAGTAGTCTGTTTTCCAGATCCTACCCAAGTCTTGTTCATTTGATCTACGTGTGTTATCTTCACAGATGACCTTTGAAGGGAGAAGATAAAAAAAGAGAAAGTGTGTAGGAGGCTGTAGATGTGGTTTATGATATTATGATGTTGTGAAGGAAAAAAAGAACATCATCTGCCCCCACACTGGTCCTGTTTGAGAGGTGTCGCTCTTTCAAGGATTGGGGTTTGCACATTCTGCAGAAATGCTGCACAGCATCTATACGCAGCAGGCGAGATATTCATTAAATGTCAACAAATATCAAATTGCACGGTCCTGTATCAGAATGCCAACTGATAAGGAATTGAAAGTTCACTGAGGCAATTATACTGTAGAGAAACCAAATCTCAAAATATGCATTTCATTACAGTTATTTAAGTTTTAGACTGCTACTATTCTGACATAATGAAACAGTGAAAATCTGTTGAACACAATTTATAGATAAGATAACGCTTTAAAGGCAGTGGTATTATTTCTTTTGGAGCGCTGTGTAGAGAAACGTTGAGGAGGACAGCCTTGGTATTTGCTTTTCAAAGTCCCATATTGCAGGCTTGGAAAGTGCCAACGCTTTCACAGCCCTGGTTATGCTGAAGCGACAAGAATTCTTCCTTGTTGATTAATGCTGCCCTCCTATGTTCAGTCTGTGAAACTGAACATTGACTTATGAGTGAGATGAGGGTAGGCTCCCGTCTGGCAAATACAACAAGCCAGTCTGGCCTTATGCTTAATTTGCATTGATGATGTGTATTACAAATAACTTGTTTACATGAAGTTCCCAGTGTTCACTCTGCTCACTTCTCTCTTTCTGTCATCTAAGACCCTAGTTCAAAGATATTCAGACTACCATTGCTTTGGTTTGTCCATCATGTGACAGACTTGATGTTCCGAACCTACTGTAAATCAATGAGTGAGCTGGTTCATTCAGCACATGGGAAGGGCTGTACATCAGTAGCTGTTGTACAATCAATGCAGGAGGTGACAGCAGCACTGATGCCAATTTTTGTTACGTCAGCGCAAAAGTCCCTTACAGAAAACTGATCATGGTGAAGAGAAATATGCCAACCAGAATAAACGGATGAAAATATTCAATAGAGTGAAAGCGCCAAACAGCAGACGCCTCGTGGCCCCCTTTTGAATCTCTGTGGATACAAAGAGATTAGTCTCCTTTCACTATCGCCCGGTGGCAAAGCAGCAATACTGGATTATCCCCTGTAGAATCCCAGGACAGGCATACAATATGCCTGTGTTGAGCCTTTAATTAGTGACTTATAAAGAATAGACTACATACTGTAGAGATGTACAGCTGAAATGATTGATGGCTTAAATAAGCGCTATGAAAAAATTAGATCAAATGATGAGCTGTTATCTTTCGGAAAGCTATTAATATTTAATACAAGCGCATTTTATGCATTACCTTGCCTTAGGGCCAGCCTTTGCTGGAGAAGTTAACCAGAGCTCAGACTCACGTGGACAGTTATTGACACTCTGTGTTGTGTCGATGGCAGGGCTCTTTCTCACGCTTCGTTAATCTATTACAATCTCTGACTTTAATGTACTGCAGGCGGTGCTGATTCACTTGGCCAGTGATGAGTTGATTGATTTATTGTTAGAACGGGCATACAATGTACGAGAGCTTTGAACTAAAACAGGGTGCAAGTTAGGAGACAATACTTGCAGATGGTTAATTGGACTGCAGTTTTATGCAATTCCTAAATGCAGGCCAGTGGAGGATATAGTTGACAGGCTGAACAAATCTTGGCATAACATAATAGCTTTTTTTCCCAAGGCCACTTTGTTCCTTTTTAACCAGCCAAAGTGTATAGTGTTTAGCTGCTGCCATGGTCACAGAAGACAACAACAAAACATCTGTATACTAATACAGTTAATACATAATTAGACATATAATGAGATATTAATCAAATCCCTTCATGCTCACACCAATACACATCCAAGCAGTGGCGTTGTTAGGCCTATTTTAAGGGGGCTGTAGCCTCCCTAAAATATTGTTAAGCCCCCCCCAAATAATTTGGTGGGTTTTTTTGTATTTGTCTGTTTCCCTTCACTTCACAGTGTAAGACAAGATAGAGCGCCATCAGTGCTAAGTTATCAAATCCAATCCGCTTGTTCACATCGAGAAAGCCCACATTAATGGATCCCTAGTCCATGTTTTCACTGCTACCTTGCAGCCACCGCCCCCAACCCACCAGCTGTTCCTCCCCCACTTCAGCAGGGGATCAGACTTCTTCACAGCTGATCACACCAAAGGCCCAGTCCTCCTCCACCTCAGGTGGATCACAGGTAGATCGTAGACCTCCTGTCTGACACCTCTCTGACTCCCTGACCCTCAGCACTCTCCTCTTCTCCTTGTACACCAACAGCTGCACCTAGAGGCTGTCAAACTCCTTAAGTTTGCTGACGACACCACCTCATATCACTTGATGGTTGATTCCGGGATGAGTCTGCCTACGTAGTTTCTTATTAATGTGAATGCTTCTGTTCTTATTTTTACGATTCATCTAGACATGTGTACTTATTCATTTGTTGTTGTTTTTTTATACATGCTCCTTGTTGTTTGCACTATCCACTTTGCAGCTGTAATGCTGTAAATTTCTCATTTTTACTTTTCTAATCTTATCTTACAGTCTCCAAACTGTAAGCAGACTCATCCTTACACACCTGATATCCCAACATTGACATTACATTTTCTGTTGATAAAATGGATGTTAAAACTTTGTCTGCCTGTAAATTTACATTCTGTTTTAATATTAGTCTAAATATTGTTTTACATATATGATTATACGTTAATATGCATTAAAATTTAGCGACAAGTGTGAAATTGATAAGCTGAACTTTTTTAAGTTTTTACCTACGTCATCACTCCACGCCTCCTTGACATCATCAGCACTCGCCAAGTAAGCATGGCGGCACCGCTGCCTCTTAGAGGATGACAGCCGAGTTCTTTATTCTTTTGACGTTAACTGTTAAAGACGCCGAGCGCGTCTCGTCGTGATATCTTCATCGTTTGGTTGAGTCTTCGTCAGCTCTTATCTGCTGGATAGCAGGCAGGTCCAGCGACAAAATGCTGTCTGTGAAGGTCGGCTGTTTGGCTTTGGCTTCGGCAAGAGCTCCTTTCTCAAATACAGTATATTACCCTAATGTTCTAAGGGTGAAGGCTTGTTGTCATGCGTTTTGTACTGTCGGTCAAATTCGCTTCTGTGAAACAGCAGTAAAGACGGCAGTTATCCGGATTCCTCGCTACATGCAGGAACGCGTCGAGAACGTGAAGCAGACTCGAGGCAAAAACAAAATCAACACCATCAAAGCTGGAAAACTTCTGATCCAGAGCAAGAACCCTGTTCTGAACCAATCTGTGGGATACATACTCGGGAAGTTTGAGGAGCCCAGTCTCTCTTCTAAAGGATGGAAACACAACAAGTCATTTGGTGACTATTTCTGCATCAACAACATCCGGTCTGTGGCGCCTTTTGTTGCTGGAAATCAGAAGGAGGATGGTGAACAGACGACACCAGGGACGTTTCAGAACTTACGGATTTGCAAGGAGTTGGTGGAAGCTTTGGACACAATCAATATTACTCATCCCACAACCGTACAACTGCAGACCATCCCGAAGGTTATGAAAGGTCACAACATTCTCTGTGCTGCAGAGACGGGCAGTGGGAAAACATTGAGTTACCTCCTGCCTATTATTAACAAATTACAGGCGGATAAGGAGTCAGACATGCACAGTGACAATGTAAAAAAGGTTAGCACTGTGGTTCTTGTGCCCTCTCGAGAGCTAGCTGAGCAAGTGGCAGCAGTGTCCAGAACCTTGTGTTCTCCATTTGGCATGCTGACCAGGACCGTGGGGGGTGGACGAGGTGTAGGTCACATCAAGATGGTCTTTAAGAAGGGTTCCCCGGATATTTTGGTGGCTACACCAGGTTCTCTGGTCAAAGCCCTGCGGAGGCGCTGCCTGGACTTGAGTGAGCTGAGCTACTTGGTGGTTGACGAGGCTGACACTATGTTCGACCCCAGTTTCTCTGACATGTTAGAGAACATCCTGCTTAACACCAACATCGCGAGTAATCCCAAGGAAACACGGGGCCTCGGGCACAAAGCCCAGTTGCTGGTTGTTGGGGCCACCTTCCCTGGTGGGGTTGGGGAGGTTCTTAGCAAGGTGACAGACCTTGGCAGCATGGTGGTTATCAAAAGCAAGATGCTGCACTTCCTCATGCCGCATGTTAAGCAGACGTTCCTGAAGGTAAAGGGTGCTGACAAGATCCTGGAGCTCCACCAATACCTGAAACTGCTTCAACAAGAGAAAGGAGGGGGCGCTGTTCTGGTGTTCTGCAACAAGTCGGCCACTGTCAACTGGCTGGGGTACTCGCTGGATGAGATGGGGGTGAAGCATGCACGTTTGCAAGGGGAGATGCCTGCTGCTGTGCGCGCAGGTATCTTCCATTCCTTCCAGAAGGGCACGGCAGATGTACTGATATGCACAGACATTGCCTCACGTGGCCTGGACACATCTCGGGTGCGCTTAGTTGTCAACTATGACTTTCCAGAATCTCACACTGACTACATCCACAGGGCAGGGAGGGTGGGGAGGGCAGGGGGTGTCGACGACGGGGAGGTACTGAGCTTCGTCACTCATAACTGGGATGTGGAGCTTGTGCAGAAAATTGAAACCTCTGCACGTAGGAGGACTAGTTTACCTGGTATGGAATCTCATATACATGAACCAAAACCAAAAGATGTTGAACAAAAGGAGGAGAAATGATGTGGAATGTGTATGTATGATGTTAGGTTGAACCTTGGGTTGCCACAATATCAGATTTTCACGGCAAATAATCGTTCAAGAAAATATCAAAGGTTTCGATGTATCATGTTATACAATATTATTATCAGTTACACTTAAAAGTATCTGTAATATATAATTTGAAGTGTTTGTCATGTCACTAATGTAAATTAATTAAAAAACAATGTCCAAAACCAGTACAAATGAGATATTTTTCAGCAGATTTTACAAGCAAGATTTGAGTGTTCATAACAGTATGATTTTAGTTGGCTGGGAACTATTAGTTTTTGTATTATATCCAAAAGCAAAGGAAACCCTAATAGATTTTCTTAACGTTGGTACAGCAGTGTTAGAACTGTTGCCTTGCAGCCAGGAGGTACTGGATTCAAACCTGCGGGCTTGGTTTGCATGTTAGCCCGGTGCCTGCGTGGGTTTCCTCTTGGGACTCCGTTTTCCTCCCACAGACTTAAAAAGAGCATGTTAATTTAATTGGAAACTCTAAATTGCTTGTAGGTGTCAATATAAGTGTGAATGGTTGTCTGTCTGTGTCACCCATGTGATTGACCTGTGCAGAGTGTACCCCCCTTCACCCAATGTCAGCCCCCCTCGACCCTCGAGCATCTGAATGGGGAATTATTTGAAATTACACATTTAATTTTCCAAGGTATAAATTGAAAACTGCTCAGTTGTGATGTAAATGTTTCCTGATATGTCATTTTATAGAAATTAATCTTCTCATCAGTAATATATTTTGACTAAATACTACTGCCAATAAACTATTTGCATCAAATTTGTTTCTCTTCAATGTAGAATCTGATTTCATATTCTTCTAGGTTTGGAACTCAATTGGTTACTGAGTACGTTTGACATCTGTTCATAGTCTGCATTATATTTTGTCTAAATTGTCCTTTAAACATTCAAGACATTTAGGTATTGAAGATTCAAGAGTTTTATTGTCATGCCTAAAAAAACAAGATACGATATAAGGTGGAAAAAAAGACCATTTATGAAAGAGAATATACAACACTAGAATAAAATATAATTAAGTATATATTAATATGAATTTGTTATAACAGTTGCACAGAGGTATATCACACTGTTTAGGTTGTACTGGGATGTATTATGTTGTATCCCTAAATGAACCTGCATTTATTTTGTTTTATCTGGCACGGTAACATGTGCTGCATATATTTAACCACAAGATGGTAGCATTTGTTCTTATTTCACTTTATGTACCTGCACAGTTGTAGAGATGTAAAACATGTTTGTAGATTTCTGTTCCTTTTGGATATTAAATTACACAGACACGCGCCAACTAATCGATGGACAACAGTCACAAGCTGGCTGGAGACATTCGTGCATTCCAGAAACATTCAGTTCTGCTGTACTGAAATTTATACAGCAGGAAATACTTATCTCAAGTTGAGCACAGGCAGAAACCTGACATCTCTGCTTTTGATGTGGTAGAAGGGATTTTTTCCTTCCTCCATACCTGTGGATGCTTGTTGAAAGGAAGTATCAACATTAAAATCCACCAGAGTGATGAAAATCTTTGATTTAAAAGGTAACAACTATTCCCGTGACCCTGATGTTATTTGAACTGTTTTACCATAATGTAAAACATTTGAATGGATTATGGACAGAGATCTCTAAGTACAAATCTCTTCCTGGAGACGGTCTGGCTCCACAATGTGTGTTCATGGTTTGAAATGGTTGGATGTCAGACAGTCATGTTACGTACCTGTTAAGGTGGCTGTGGACGTACAGAGATTATAGCAGCAGACAGACAGACATGTAAACGGCTCTTGGGCTGAGGAACTTTCATCAGAATGTCTGGAATTTAACTGTGATTCTCTGGCTGGGGTCACCATCTTTAAGCCTGGTCACAATTCACCCAACTGTACCCTGAAAACAAGGATCCATCAACCACAAGGGGAATATATGCAGTCCATCAGTTAGTGAATAAATTAATTTAATACTCAATAAGATGTGCTCTATTTGTCCTACCTCCAAAAGCTTCTGGGCACCATTTCCAAGAGGATTTTAGGATTAGGATTTTAGATTACAGATGTTAATCTTTGACTGGCTCCTCTCTCTCTATTTCACATATAATCAGATTTAAAGACAAGCGTTTTATTAGCTCCACTGTTTTGGGGCTTTGAGGGGCTTTTATCGAGGTTGACAAAATAACCCTAATAGGAAAGCTAATAGCCTACAAATGTATTAATGTTAAACCTACTTTAAGAGGTGGGGAGTTTAGAACACATGGGTTTTTACTATTGTCCGTGTACTCTATGCATTGTGGGAAATGTAGGATGTGGACTTGTTGGAGCTTGACCCATGCTAGTGATTAAAAGGTCAGGATATTTAAGATGCTTGGATGCCTTTTGCCGGGATAAAATTAGATTTTCTTTTAATCGTCGCCCATGTTTTTAATAGGACAGACAATCACAGGTGCGTTTTAATTAAAGTATTAAAATACCTCGCTGCTACTGAAAAAAACATTAGGAAAATGTATCCAAACCTATAAATACTACACCAGAAAGCTATTTTTGACGTTCACTAGACACTTTATATATCTTCCTTTATCCTTGTGTTGTCTTACCTTTTTTACTTTTAAATGTATTATTAGGCTATTGCTTCTTTTAATCGCTTATTCCTCATTTGCTATGTACAGTTGAGTTGGCTCTGAGAAATAAATGACTGGCATTGGTGTTTACAATGTTATAAAGTAATTGAAGTATCAAAAAAAGACTAATGTAATTCAGTTTATTCCAGTGGACACTGGCGATATATGAATGGACTACAAAGCGCTTGGTCCATTTATAATGACGCATTTCCTTTCTAGCCCCACCGTAGGATAATCTCCCCCCTCCCCATTTACACACACACAGCCGCTGCTGCCCACACACACACGCACACACACTTACACACTCTCTGGCCACTTGAAAAATTACCCTGAACGCGGAGGATATTTCGCCGCTGAGGAGCGGGACTGTCGGCTAATGTGCGTCTTGTCAGGGCTGCCTGCTGGAAATGCCCGAGTAGCGGACCTGAAGGTAGGTTTGCACTGTAATCCGCTTATTCCGCTGCCCATCTCCCCCGCTGCAGACGTAGAAATGTGTCTGACCCTCTCTCGGACCAAGCTTTTTAACTAACAACTGCACGCCGTGTGTGTGTGTGAGACTCCCAGCCTGCCTGATGGGAACCTCCGTGACGGAGCTGCGTTTCAGCTCCTCCGGTTGCTTTTTCTCCCCCAAACGGATCGCTGATAAGTTGTGATGCTTCAGTGAATCAACGAAACTTGTGGTGCCTTTTAATTGTCCACATCGACTTCAGGGCTGCTGGGGGTCGCCTGGTGAGGATTGTTTTGGGGCTTCTTTTAAAGCTTGAGGACATTCAGAGGCTCGTTTTCTGGTGGGTGTGCAGAGCCACGGCGGCGTGGAGAGTTCCCGGAGGGGCTGGTAATGTAAGTTAAATTACACTGACCAGGGGAAACCAACCACCGCCATGTTCACTTACCTTCTCAGTCATGCTGCTCTTAAGGGGAATTGTTTCCAACTTTTGCATCGGCGCTGGATTTGACCTGATACCAGAATACAGCGGCCACCTGTGTAAGCATCGTGGTTTTTGCTTGTGCAAAGAACCAGGTCGTGAAAGGGGGAATGCATTATGTCAGCTCCGCCATGAATGTATAACTTGCAGGGGCACCTGTGTTTGCAGGGTTTTCCCCCTTCCATCTTTAGGTGCATGTGATGGCCATATTGCTGGTGAACATGCACCCATGTCGCTCCGTCACGGCCAATGTGATGATGTGGGAAGCAGCGTGGAAAATAACGTAAAGTGCGACACATGATTTGTGGATTCCCCGCAGCAGCTGCAGCTACCCAGGCATGTTTGGATCCAATGTGGGGATGGCTGCCCGTATCCGCCGCCACACCCCTTTATATAGACGAGGCTCTGATATTCTGCCAGTGGCTTGCCATCATTAGATATGGAAAAAAAAATGTCCTGCTTGTCAATTAGGTGATGTTTCAAGACACAAGGGTCAGTATTGGTATTGCACTTCAATGGCAGTCTGAGGTCCAGTGCATGGAAGTAACATGAGATGAGATGAGCACAAATAAAGCAGGAGATACCTGAAGTATTTGATGTGCCACTGAGATTCTGTGAGAGCTTAATGGGTAAAAGTGCATCCCTATGAATCCCCCCTCCAGGCTCCGATCTCTCCTCAGCCCCCTTCCCTGCTCCCCTCCGGCTGCGTAGACCTTGGCATGTCAGAAAGAGGAATACGACCTTATAGGCTGCAGGGTCCAATGAGAGTAATGTGCTCTCTGCTGGTGTGTTACACATCCTCAAGGCATGTCCAACATCAGTCTGTGTTGTGAGTCCTTCTGCAAATTGGACGGCATCTACCAAGCGGATGGTCGGCAGTTATTCGATATATATTATAGATATTTAAATGCATGTTGGAAGAGATGGAGAATGTCATCAGAGCTTCTCAAGCTCCCAGATGTTAAAACCTGTCCTTTCAAAATGGCAGCTCTGCTCTAATGAGCCTGGCCCCTGTTTCGCTGTCACCCAGCAGCTTCTGTTTCCTCTTTTGAAAATGTCATTTTTCTCAAACCTTTTCACAGTTAACTGTTCGTATCAGGAGCTGCTGCTGCTGTTTAGTATGCAGATCCACCACTAGTAACAGCATCATTTATTAAACCAGCCAAACTCTATCTGGCCTTCCTGACACAAAAGAACGGCAATCAACAGATTCATCATATTCGCGAACGCGCCGACCTTTTGAGAATGTGTTGATGCATTCGTAATGAGATCAGTAGGTTTACCTTATTTTATTAAAGCAGATTAATCCACACTCGCTAATGTTTAGCAGTGTAGCTGTTCAGACATTTAGTGCTGAAAAGCAGCAGGAAGAAAGTGTTTTTAAATCACTTGCGGCTGGAAGGTGAACAAGTTAGTCTGATAGTTCTGCAGCTATCTGTAGCCGTGGGTGACTAACTTTTATTGGCGATGCCCATCTGGCCTGTAAAAAAAAACCTTTGAGGCCAATCTCAACCGTTAGAGGAAAGGGTTACTCATCAGCAGCATATGGCTAATTTATTGATTTGTCCCTTTGTTCTGCACAACAGACGGCCTCTGTGTTGTCAACAGTGATAACAGAGGGGACTACAGCAGTGTGCG
>CAAKHC010000488.1:116931-134501 GCA_901007825.1 Macroramphosus scolopax
TGTGTTAGTGTGTGTGTCTGCAGCTCTGTGTGTGTGTGTGTCTGCAGCCTCTGTGTGTGTGTGTGTGTCTGCAGCCTCTGTGTGTGTGTGTGTGTGTGTGTGCGGTCTCTGTGTGTGTGTGTGTGTGTGTGTGTGTGTGTGTGTGTGTGTGTGTGTGTGTGTGTGTGTGTGTGTGTGTGTGTGTGTGTGTGTGTGTGTGTGTGTGTTAACATGTGATGCAAAGCAACAGCTGCTGTCCAGATGTCCTCAACTCCCCCTAAAAAAAAAAAAGAAGGGGAAAATAAAGGACTAATGAAAGAGAATCCTGAACCCCGTAGATGTATGAGATGAGTCGGGGTCTTCACATTTATTACTGAGTAACTTTAGTCATGAACAAACTCAGATCGGCAGACTCTTGTTGCATCGTGAGAGCAGCAGCAGCCCCTTGAGAGCTGGATATCTCTCAATCCAACTCTCAATAATCTTATATTTCCATATTAGTATTAGTACATTGGTGGAGGAGGTTTGCAATGTAAAGAATCTCTGTACCTCATATTGTGCAACGTGTGGCCCCAATAAAACGACCCATAGCTGCATGCATGCTGGCTATTGTACACATTAAATGTCAGATCTTAACAGTAAAGTTTCACTTCTTTCCTATTTTTCAATACAAATGCCTTTTTTTTGGCTCCCAATGAGAGAACATTCAGTTAATGCCTGCCTGCATCTATTAAGCCCAGATCCCATGGACCCATTTAGCTAATTGCATATCTGGGTCTGCTACTTATCCATTGGAGTGGCAGAAGACACCAGACAATTAGTTAGTGGGCTTCAGTCTGTCTTTGCTGCGAGGCCGAAACTGAGATGTTTGCCGTGATTCGATCCCCCGCTGACTACTTAAGTGGAGTCAACCCACATTTCTTCTTCCTCTCCGTGTTGCACCTCAGCTTTGACCCTCATTGCTCTGAGAGCTGACCCTGCTCAGGTACTTCTGTCGAGCCGTCTTGAGGTTTTGAAGAGCAGTTAATGCAACTGTCTTTTTTTTTAAGGGATTTTTAAAGTGGCAGTGTCTCAGGTTTCCTTGACGCCGTGTTCTGAGCTGATGGAGAGGTTTGCTGATGCTGCTGAAATGAAGATGATAGTCTAATGCCACAAAGACACGGCTGAGAGACAGTTCTGTCCCAGCAGTATCACTGCAGCGAGCCAGCTGTCAGAATAATACATATTAAAATAAAGGAGCAGAGCAGATCCACATTTTTGAATGTCTACCAAGCTATGATAAGTCTCAATGTATTTCAGATTGGAAGTTGGGACCTTCTTCTTTTTTTAAGTCCTCCAGGCTAAGATGAGAGTTTCCAAAGATAAATGTGAGGCAAGAAGTTAAGACGCCAGTGTAAGCGAAAGATTGCCTGTGCATATTTTTTAAAAAAGTTTGAGGGGGGGGAATGTGGATGACTAATGCTTTCCTCTCACCGAACAGCTGCCATTGGTGTTTGTGCAGGAAGAAACTCAGCATCCAGCCCGCATTAGATTTAGTGGCGCTGCGTAATCCCGACAACTTTGTGTGTGTGCGTGCGATAAATCCGGTTGCATGTATGTGCATTTACAATAACATGTGTAACATGCTGAGATGGTATCGCGAACACAAGCCCTCCCTCACACTCCGACACACACCTTTTTATAAACGAGTTTCCACTTTAACCTACATGCTGATGTTTAGGTCATTTTCCAGCGTGTTCCAGCTGTGTAGTCGGTGTCAGATGTTAAGACGTCCTAGCGGGCAGCTTTAATGAAACTCTTTTCGGGGCTTGGAGCAGGATGTTTCCATGGCACCATATTGTCTGGGACCTCTGCATTCTGCAGAGTGAGATTAATGAATCTGCAGGACGGACAGAATAATGAATTCTCATGTGCCATGTTGTGCTTCCTAAGTTCGCCACCGGGCCCCTGCGGCCCGTCTCAGGAAACCCCAGGGGGCCACAGGAGTTTCATCACTCATCCAATTTCTTCCATCGGCCTGATTTCCTGCCACGACAGATTTGATTATCACAAAATCAATAGTGTAACACTGAGAGTTAATTCTGGTTTATCCACACTAAGTAACCGCTAGCATCCTTGTGTGTTTCCTAAATGTTACGTTTGCTCACAGCAAACCCCTCCAGGCGCAGAAGAGAGCACTGAGATAAGGTTTCTCCCTGTGAAAGCTCCTTTTTTTTTATTATTTGTGTGTGCACTGGTCTCATTTATTTTCCTGAAGGCAAAAAAAAGGATTAGCCTTTTCTCCTCTATCACATTGTGTTTCCAGAGATTCCTCTGCCTTTGTGCTGGTGCTTGATCTGTGAGAAAATCCCCCCCCCCCCCCCAAGGGTTTGGGTGCGTTTCACTTGGCACTTTAATAACCACTTATCATCATGGAATATGCTCATTGTTCAGCGTCAGCGGTATTTCACATACAAACACATTAACATTCTTCTTCTTTTATACAGTTTACCTTAACGTTGCAGAGAATCCATGAACTTAAAAAGACCCCGAAATAAACCCCCTGCATGACTTCCGTTGAACTTCCTCCTTTTAATCATTCTCTAATGGACATATAATCAATTGCACCGATGACGACTCCCTCTGTGGAACTGGGAAGTGAGTCATGTATGTATGAATCAGCTACCTCCCGGTAAGAAAACTTAAAAGCTTTTCCCGCTTGCTGCCAATGTCAGCGACACTCATGGGACAAGTTGTAGCTGCTGGAGCTAAAGCTAAAGTCTGCAGGGGTCCAATGAGTAAGCATGTAATCAGAGCCCGGGTAGACATCGTTAGCAACAGTTTGCCAGTGTAGGGTGTCATCACTCTGCAGCTGCTTGGACATCACATTCCTTTGAATTATGTCTTGGTCGGATTCATGAAGATGCAACAGTCCTATTATTATGACAACAAATCACCTCACCGGCGTTTTGCATTGCTGATGGATTATTGCTTACACGACAGTATCATTTGTCTGCGAGTGTTGTTACGTCTGCCGTGCACGCAAAACCTCCCGAAAGGCAGCGCGAGCTCTTTTCTTTTCTCTTTCTTCCCCCTCCACTGATCCACCTTGAGAACGTCTCTCACTCGTCCCCGATCTGTCTCCAGCCTGTCAGCGGAGCGGCTGCAGCTCGTGCCATTAACTCCGGCTCTGGGCATTATGCTGTGCAGCGGCAGACAGGTGTAATAATCCATACTGCCTATTATGACATATTCTAGTTATCCTTGTATTGATTGTTCTGCTGCAGACTATTTGACTTTCACCGCTGTCAAGATACCCAATATGCCAAACTGACTGAAGACTATTCATGACTGCACAATGCAATGAACTGTGATATCGTTTCTGCTACAGGATCATGCACTTTTAGTTTTGCAGTCTGCATAACTTCACCAGCTGTAAGTGTCTCCTTATCGAGCACATTCCTTTGCATATATTACCTTTGTATTGCTTTAAGGGTATATTATCCTCATCAGCTGTGATGTAGGGCTCTAACATAATGCATAGATTTAAAAGTTAGTGCAAGTAGCTACAAATACAGTGCAGAACATCTCTCTGTGGAGCTGATACATTATAATGAAATACATTTATTTCATTAAGAATCAGGAGGAAAAATATGATTTGCAGTTTTCTCATCCATGTTTGTCTTTGCAGCTGTGAAGATCAGCAGACGTCGTCAGCGGCTGTGATTTCCTCTGCGATAAGGTAAGAGGCTGACGTGAGTCATGAGAGCACGCGGGGACAGGATATGTATTTTTGAATGTAGTGGCACCTCAGAAGCTTCAGCAGCTCTGGATGCTGCAGCTTACATGCACGAGTGTATTGTCATCAGTACAGACGGTGTGCAGCATCACTGGATGCATACAGGAGAAGAAACTGGGATATAATAATAAACCTCTGAGTTTAGAATTTCAGTTTAAACAAAAAGACTTTGCCTGCAAGTATGCAGTCAAACCTCAATAAAATGGTCCATAACTTTTTTTGATAAGCAGTTTGAAGTCTTCCCTTCTCAACTGCTTGGATTAGAGTCGTATACTTAGCCAAACAGAACATGATGGTTTGGGTAATATCTTTCCAGCTGTTGCCTTTTCGGTGATACAGAATACACAGTTCCAAAGATGAAACAGTGTATTTTCAGCTGTTGAACTCTCCGCCTGGGATCTCTTTCTCTTCTGGTACTGAACTGGGTTCTTCGGCTTTAGGTGGTGGAATAAGTTCGATCTATTGTCTCCATTAACGTTCTGTAACTCACCGCTTTGGTATGAACTCAAGACATCAACATGTCAACAAGTGGATTTAATTGACTTTATCCATATGATTTTCTCTTAATACATCAAAACGACCCCGGTATTATTAGTGCTACAATAAGGACCATCCCCCAGGAAGATCCTGCATGTGCATTACTGTCTGACAGCGTGTAATAATGTACTTTTTAAGCTGACTCAATGAGCTGCTTGCAGATGGCAATTAACCGGCAGCATCTGGTGCGCAGCCACTCTTTGTAATCATGCAGCACTCCACAAATGAGGTTACAGTTGCTGCGCATTTCAGTTCCCCAACAATTAATGAGCTCTAATGTTGATTTGTCTCATGCCATGCTTCAGTAAACAGACAGATTTGAACTTCATTTAAAAATACAATAACACAACATGTTAACTGTGTGTTTTTCGAGAGCAATAAAAATAAAAAAGGACGGAAAAAACAAATCGGTGCTTTAATCCGGACTCTGCCTGTGTTTTTACATTTGATTGGAAACTATCATTACCTCCTGGCGGTTCTTGGTGTTGAGCTTGACCTATTGTTGCACATGCGTTGTGTTACATCTAAAGGAAGATGATTGAATGCACGTTATTTCCGTGCTTGTATGATAAATCCCTACCAGTGGGTCGACCCTGCAGCCGCTGTTGATAGATGTTACTCACCAGGGTGTCAGCGGTGTCAGCCGTCACGCCGTTTATCTGGACTGATGACAACTCCTGTACGTCTGTTAGTCATCGGCGTATGCTGGCTGTTTACCGTTAAAGTACTGGATTGGTAAGCAGTATTGCAAAACCAATACCTTTACTCTGCTTCACGTGGCCCCCCCCATGATTCATCCGTCTGATGGTCTCAGTCGTCACCGCGTTCCTTCCATCGACAGTCATTTTAATGTCGAGCACTGATCACGGCTCCTCTCGGCCTGACTGAGGTCATCCCCAAAGCAGCTGGCTGTTACGGTCGTATCGAGCCACCTGCTCCTCCAGGCCGAGTGTCCGCGGCCGTCAGGAGTGTTGTGTAATGTCAAACGGTATCACTGCCAAATAGAACAGAGACCTACTGGCCGGCTCGGCAGTCGTATCCAGACGACATCATAGGTCTCCCCTTTCTGACCCCTGATAGGTTTCTATATATGGCAGCCTCTAAAATAGAGTCTGAGCAACCTTCAGGAGGATCTTATTTGCTCTGATAATGAGCTAATGAGTCATTTCCTTTTCCCTTTCAACCTGTTAAGCGTCTCCAGCAATGTGAATGCATTCACGCAACACAATGCCATTTGTCGCCACTACTAAAACAGCAATAAACAATCATCCACATCCATTCTATAGTCATGTGATTCCCCAGTACAGTATTAAAATGCATAATGCAGCAGGAGTGGAATTATTGTTGAGGAAACGTCTCAGACTAAATCCTTCGCCTGACAGCCGGAATCATCCCTGGCATTTATCTAATCCAGAAAAGGCCCAAAAGAAACCCGACGCTCCCCACGAGGAGTTAAAGGCAGACAAATCACGGAGATTAGTTGGACCTACATGGCGAGTTTTATCGATTTTACTTCTTTGCGCAAGCAACCAGAGGGGTTAAGGATCGCTTGTGTGACACGCGTACAGAAGGCAAAAGAAAAGGCCTGACCTTAAATAACCTTTTGGACTTTGATGCAATACTCTGAAGCCACACACACTCTGGAAAACGTACTACAGGAGGACTGTTTGCTCTTTTGCGTAGCTACATCTATGCTACTGGTGCCCTTTGCACTATTTTGAAATTGAAGGCTTGAAATTTGTACTTTTACATAATTTCCTTTGATACACCCTCATACAAGTATTGCATGAGAACAAGTTTCATCTTTAAGAGTTTAGACTCTCCACATTAGCAGCGTCTGAGAAGAACGTGTCACTATCGCAGACGGCTGCTCCTGCGTGATGGAACCCTGCGGATTCCTGCATTCCAGGGAGTTAAGCATTTACTGCATCAAGTGTTATATTGGCCGTAGTCTGATTGATGCTGCTTTGTTTTGGCAGGTGGCTGAAGAGTTGTGCATTCGATGAAGGCATGCCGTTGTGATGGGAGAGGGTTTCTTGCGTGTGGATGATTAACCTCTTAGAGCTGCTTGCAGGTTTGCACTTGGAAGGTGTGTGTCGCCTCGTGAATATCACCGGTGATGCACACAGAGCTCCCGTGAGGCCGTCAGGTGACAAATTGATCAGGATTGTGACACTTGACGGCAAAAGGAAAAAGGTCAAAGTGACTTTGACAGAGGGTTCATGTTGGGGCACTGAAGGCTTCAGTCACAAAGACTCCTCACTTGACGAGGGGTTTAATAGGAAGTCATCTGCATTCTCACGGGGAAGACGTCCGTGAATAAGTTCTGTAATTGCGGTCGGCGCTGACATTTTGATAATCGTGATGCGCGTGCATTTGTGTGACATGTGTGGGAAAGACTGAAAAAAAAGCTCCTCTCCCTCATGTGACGGAGAATGTCAGCGCAGGACGTGATCAGATTGTCAGCGGGAAGAGGCTGTCGACTGTCATACAGAGTGATATTAGAGCAGGGCGGAGAAGTGATACGAGTCATCATACACTCAGAGCTGCCTATAGTTTCAGATCTCGGTGAGAGTTTTAACCCTTTCAGGTTCCATTGTCGGTCATTTAAAGCACCTCCTTTAAGAAAGTATACATCTATCTTATATCATTTTGAGAGATGGGCCTGCTTCACATTCTACATGGGCCATATGATGGCTTTTCATCCCGATGTAACGCTGTTTGTTCAATGCTCCTTATCATATCCCTCCGCCTGCCCTCCCCTGTTTCTCCCTCAAATACGTCCCGATAAGAACCTGGCAGAATTACATTTCCCTGTGATTTGACCGTAGATGGCAGCATGTGACAAATATGACAACTTGATTGATCGGACCTGTGCGTTCCACCCCTTCACAAAGCAGATTAGTCAGGCCCACAATCAGCCTCTGTAACCATGGCAACGTGCATTTGAAGAAATCCTCACGTAGCAGCGGAGTGATGTTAAAAGGCTGAATGCATGTTTTAAAATAGGAAATTAAAAGAGAAAGGGGGCCCTTTGGGGGATGACTGAGATGAGATGGGTGTAATTCTAGATTTAGTGATTGGCGACTGTGTCGTCTCATGTAGAGCTTGTTTTCAATTACCCAGATGATATTTATGAGACAAATTTGCACGTGCCAAAAGGACGTGGAAGAAACTAAAGATAGCACTTTATTTCAACTGCATCTACCTACTTAAATTCTCCAAGAGAGGAAAACAGGAGGCAAGAAGGAGAACGATCAGGCTCTGTGTGGAATCGGAGGGAGTGTTTTAAAACTGTTTGCATCCCTGCTGCATGAAACGCGACACCGGCATCGGTGCCGACAGAGATGCATCACCTGCCTGCCTCGAGCGTTCGCGAGGCTCACCCGATCTCTCTTTTCACTGACACACACACACACACACACACACACACACACACAGACACACGAATGTGCACATGCAAAAAAAAAAAGAACACACACAGGCAGACAACAGATGTGCCGTCTGTCACATGACCTCACTACCAACCAGGTGGATTATTGTCCTAACAGACTCTCACCTTTCCAAGAGGAGGTGTGTGTTCTGTGCCTGGTGTCACAGTGAAAGCGGTCACATAGGTACATTGACGTACTTCCAATTAATTCCTGTTAACTGTCGTTGCATTGTACTTTCTTTAACGGAAGTGATTCAACTGCATGTGATGCTCGTGTAAATTTCCAGGTCTCATCAGGAGCAGGATGTCGCTGGTTGTCTGGATTCTAAAGACAGCAGCAGTTTTGTGATCTGCTCTTCCTCCTCTGGCTATAAGTGCACTCTTCTAACCTACTTCAGCCGGCTGGCTCATGACCTCCATCTGAACTCATGTGTGAATAAGACTTTCGATCATTCCCCCCGTTTGCCTGCCGAGTGGTCTGTGCAAGGTCTGTGTGTGTTTGTTGAGTTTGTATGACAACACTGATGATGAAAAATGGTTCAGGGGATTAAAGAAAAAAGCTCGGCGTGTTCTGGATCTGCTTCTAATAGGTAAACGGTTGGAAAGTGATTCATCCTAAAACAATAATTAAGACTTCCCACCGCCCGCGTGAAGAGAAAACACTGACTTGATGCATAAAAACACAAATTAATGGCCTTAAAAGACGAGTGGCAAGCTGACAGCTGGAGATAACTCTGACTCTCTCCGTCAGTGGTGTTGGAACGTGATAAAGAAAAGAAACATTTGATCTCACTGGGGGAAAAACAAAATAAAAACTTGGTTGTACAGAAGCTTTCATGTTCACTAATATTAACCAAACATTTTGCTGGCATGAAGGTTTTCTGGTATGAACACTGGTCCTGTTCAACAGAGTTCCCTCATCATGACTCAAACCGGCTCCACTCCTGACACAGTGCCGGATTATTATTCAGTGAAAGTAAGTCAATTTATTTATTTCTAGAGCAATTTTAAACAGCTTGAGCCGACCAAAGTGCTGTAAAATAACATTCAATTTCAGTATTACAGGAGGAGAAACATCAAACGGCATCCATAAGCAGCAAATAAGAAATAATAAAATAAGGAGCATGTCAAATTTCAGCAGTAAACAAAGAACAAATCAAAGAGGTGAGAGATTAAAAGGCTCCGTCGCCTTTTAGTTTCAGTCTTGACAGTGAAATGTACAGAAAATCATCTTTTGATATAATAAATAGGAGGTGAGTGCCAGTTAATAAAGTCTGATATCAGACGGGGTTTGCATGGCCATTAAGAGCTTTGAAAGCAATCTTAAGGGTCTTAAATTTAATTCTAAGAGGAGCAGGGAGCCGGAGAGGCTGCGATCGGGGTAATAAGCTTGTGCTTTTATTTTTTTCTATGAGTCAACATCCTTGCAGCTGCATTTTGGACCATCTGCAGGCGAGTTAATGAAGACCGGGGAATGCCTGAATGAAGAGCGTTGCAATAGTCCAGTTGGGATTTTAATGAGGGTGTTCCTATATCTAGACATCCGTCGGACGGCCGATATCAAAGGCCATCTGTAAGTTAATGTCCTTGAAAGAGGGAATGCCCAGATTTGAGTCTAATGTACAGCTGTGTATCATCAACATCAACATGGGATATCATACATCCGGTAATGTGTCCAAGAGGGGGCTTCTAGACAAAATAGAAATGGCCCCAGGATGGATCCCTGAGGAACCCCACAGGTGACGGAGCAAAACCAAGGAAGAGGAAAACCAATCTAAAGCCTTGGAGGATGATCATCTGTGTTTATGATGAGACTTAAACCAGTTTAAAGTTGTATCCAGACGGTCAGTACTTTAAAGAATAGATGGATCATATCATCCAAAGTGCTCCAAGAACAAATTAGTCTTGCATAGTGAGTCAGGAATAAAATCCAACAAGCGTCTGTCGCAGTATCGCTCAAGAGGAAAAGATATCGATTTCCACAGACGCCGTCTAATTCAAACGTTTGTTCCCTGTTCTGCTTTAAACATATAGTACAGCATTTGTAATGTGGTTTCTCATGTAGTCATGTTCATTTTGAAAACAGCTCAATCGAGTTCTGGTGCAGACCTCATTACATCTCCTGAGGCCATGTGTGCTGTCAGATTGAAAGCCGCCGTCATTTGACAAAAAGTTGGATTGTCCACATGTGCTTTTCTCCTCTTTTCTGGGCCAAGTGGGATTTTCCTGAGGCCAGGAAGAATATGCTTAGCATCTGTTCAACATCTCTTGAAACGTCAAGTGGCTAAATTTAAATGCAGGACTGCTGCTCATTGGTAAACCATAAAAAAAGCAGATGGACTAATTACCATGTCGGTTGTAGCCCAGTTCGCCCGTCGTGTTGAAACTAGGCTGCGGAAGTGCTCAGGCCAAATATTGAATATGTTCTCTGGTCCAGAACTCTGCTACAATTGGCCTGTTTGTCTCGCGGGCTGTTCTATTATTGGATTAGAGGCCATGTTACTGTAATAGGGTCTGGGCATTCCCAGCAGGCACATCTCTGCCTCATTGATCTATTGAACAATGGCTACATGTCCCATTGTCCCTTTTTATCTCATGAGCTTTTGTTGACTCTTAGATTTGCAGTTGTCTGCAAGTGAAATTTGGTGCGTGCAAAGTGGCAAAATTGCACCTGTGCAGCGACGACTGATGTAAATCAGCTCGTAGGCAAAGCTTGTGCAAATTTTTACTCGTTTCGAGACATCCGTGTTCCCGTCCCTTCTGCTCCCGGCCACTCAGTGTGAGCAGCTACTGTATCGACTGCACTCGCAGCCTGAACACCACAGTCGTGTCTTTTGTACAGTGGGACCCTCCTGCTCTGCTGCTTCAATGCACATATTGACAATCTAGACAGCACTGAGAGTGTGAAAATTCACTTTGATATGCTGTAGTTGCATGTACAACAAATCAATCTGTGGCTCTGTTACTTCGTCTCCCAAGCTTCCGACTGCATCTCGTGGTCCATTAGCAGGTGGACATTGTTGGTTGTCATGGAGACGTCTCAGGTTCCCCCATCCACTGTAGAAGGCTGTGAGATACAGCCCAGGAGAAAGCTTGAGTCATCCAGTGATAGTTATTTCTATTATTTAAGCCGATGTATGACATGCTCTGCACAGTACTGGTCACCTGGTACAATAACATGTTTGACTGTCGACGGTGTAAACTGCACGTTACCTTCAGTGGAGTTGTGCTGCCGAATATTCTTTGTTATGAGAGCCTGCGGCAGATCAAGAGTGTAGGTGTAACTGGTGCAGTTGGGTTTAAAGTAAGGAGGGGGAGGGATGCTTTGTGCTTATGTATTACAGCGTGGGAGTGAGCTGTGTATTAATGATTATGGATTTGTTATGAGGCCTGTCTGTGTGTGTGAGGTTCCCCCCTCTCACAACTGTGAGGGCCGGCACGTCATTCATCTCCTCTTCAAGTGGCTATTTTGGTTACAATTCTAAATTCGGAATGTTGAAAATGGTTCAATGTCTTTTGTTTCCTGTTTCGCATTGATGGTGAGGAGCAGAGCTTAATAGTAGAAGAGCAAAGCAAACAGCTTTGTCCTGATGCCTCAGGTCACACTCTCCCTCGCTGGGCGAGAGGCGAGGTGCAGCCTCAGTAAAGTGTGTGGGGGGGGAAGCACTGGCGAACATGAGCTGGATCTCACATGGCGTCAGCCGTAACTAAACGATCATTAAGTGCTGTCGTCTTATTTCTTTGTGAAATGCTGCAACGCTTTGGACCGTTTCTTCTTCTCCGCCATGACTCGTTCTTGTTGCAGTTTCCCAGCAGTGCAGACGGATGAATTTAATGTCATTATCCTGCACAACCGACTAAAAGCTTCATTTAGATGATTCTCACTCTTTTACAACAAACAGTTTACACATCGTGTTTCATCACGAATGCGTCCCCAGTTTAACAGACGCTGTTCAGTCGACGCAGCCGCACCGACAGCAGCTGTACAATCCAACATCTCCGAGTGGATAAAACCTTGATTGTTTAGTCACCTGATCACAGCCAGGAAATGAAAGAAATTGATGCGAAGCACGTAATCAATCAGTCTGGCAAATTATACCAATGGTCCTTATTGATTTATTCATATGATCCTATCGTACATTTGCTGTTGATTTTCTTTTCAAAATTGCACTGCTGCTGCTATAGATACTGACACATACCTGTGTCCTGGTATGCACTTATTGGTCTAAATTTATCTGCATCTGATCATTTAAAAAGATATTTTATTTTATTGTTCGCCAGCATTAATTCACCCTAAATCTATGTTGTGTTCGTCTTTGACACGTGTGTTCTGCATTTGGAAGTTTGTTTTTTTAATGATGCTACATGTACACAGTGTTTATCATGCTAATGCTAACGTGTTTATCATGCTAATGCTAACGTGTTTATCATGCTAATGCTAACTGCTGAAGGGTGTCCAACTTTTAATTTTACGCTCTATCGAACAACAACAGCAAAACCAAGAGGGTTATCTTCCTCTAAATGGACAGAGCCGTCTCATGAATTGCATTAAGGGCTGTTAATGATTACTGACGAGGGTTCGTCACCGCCGCCGTGCACGCTGGAGACAGACTGTATTTACCCCGCTGGATTTGGGGGTCTTTTAAAAACCACAGCCAATCCTTTGTCATCATAGGGAAGTGAATGGACGGGATGGGTTGGTGGTAATCCAGCTTTTTATGAGGACTTTTCTTTGTCTTGAAGCAGAATGAAGAAGAGATTTACGTTCCTATTCGTCAGGGTTTTAAATGAACGTTTGATTATCACATACTGCACGGTTGGAGTTGAAATGGGATGTTATCCTCTGTATTTGACTACGGAACTAATCACTTCTGTTGTTTCTTTTTATGTTAATTCGGAGGATTACATTTACTGGTGCACAGAGGTAATATGTGCTGACAATGAACCGCCTGCTTGCGGTTCCACTGACGACCACGTCAACATATTTCTTCGCGGGCTCGTCGCTAACCTTCATTTTTTGACTCCCTCTCGCTGTTTTCAGCCTTGTAAGGGAGGATCCTGCAGCGATGACGCTCTGAAACTGCATGTAATTCTGCACAGATTAATTGTGTTTGGAGAGAAAAAAAAGGCATAAAAGTAAAAACCGGTGATCTACTGTGATCCGACCAAGAAAAGGAGGAAGAGCTGATGAATCCCAGACGAATGCATTAACAGAGAATTTGTGGTATTCCAAAAATGTGTCCCGTGCACAAGTAAATCAGTATCGGCCCCTCACAGTTTTCACTTTTTGTTTCTTTCATTCACTGAATCAGCTCTTGAACTTCTGTCTCCGGGTCAGCGCCCGTCATGACCCGGCCTGCAGCCAGAAACGTTTCCTCTCAGGCAAAATCCAGATTCAAAAATATGTTACACGTGCACGACCACAAGGAATCCAGCTTATATTCATTCTGTGAAGTCTGTTATTCTAGAATAAATCAATAAAGTATATCTATTATATTATTATCATAATACATAATACATCCTGTAGTTGTCTTATTACCAGCGTTGGATTCTGGGCACTGCGTTGGCGTGTCGATCAACATCCTGCGCCAGACAAACACGTTGGCCCCTGTACGCGAACACTTCTCACATAGGGACCAGATTCTCCACGTGTGAGTCAGGGTCAGGAGCCACCGGGGCCGATGAGGGGCCGCCTCTGTCTTTGCGCTGTGGCCCAGACTGACCTGTCACCTTTGACCTCTGGCACCGCGGAGCCGTGTGATCCCGTCGGTCCCAGACAGGAGACGCTCTGTTAGAGAGGTCTGGTCTCTTCTTCTCGTTCTCCTGCTTCCCACCATATCTACATTTCTGTGATGTATGAAGCACATAAAGTCTTTATGCAAAGAGACATAAACAAGACATATTGGAGGGTAAATTGCATTTTAATGTATTTTTATGGGATTACTTTGTAGATTTTAGAACTGGCAAGCGGATACGTGGCCCAATGCAGACTTTATCTTAAGAAGGGAACAAGCTAGAAATGGCTTTTCTGTCGTCGTTTAAGTGAGGACGATGATGTTTGTCTGGGCTCTGCCTGATGGCGTGATTTCAGAAGTGCAATGTTAAAGCGGCCGTTTGTTTCCGCCCACCTACGGTAATAGAAAAAGAAGGTGAAGAATTGCCTCTTTAATTCCAGCTGTTTTGGAGACAGCGATGTTTATTTCACCTTTTTATATCCTCTCTCTCAGGATACTCTTTCAAAAGATGCGATACGTGTGTTTTATGAAGCATAACAAGGGTCTCGCTGTGCACACCGTCTTCACATTCATAAAAGTGTATTGTTCTTGATGGTGCAAGTGAGAGACTGTTTCCTCAAGTGTGTCATAACGGCAGACTGAGCTTCAAGAAAGTGTTTTTTTGGGGGAAACTTGTTGTTTTTTTTCAGCCTCAGAATTCACAATTGACCCATTTGAAAGTGAATGTGTGCCTTGTCTTCCTCAGAGAAGTCCTTCCTCTCCTTCTCTCCTAACCACCTCACTTGGCTCAAGCTTCTGATTGAAGTCAATTCATCCTCTGCTTTTTCCGTGCAGGTGTAGCTGCAGCCGCCGCCAACATGGTGGTGTTGTCACTGAAAATCTGCATCCGCCAATGCAATGTCGTGAAGACGATGCAGTTCGAGCCGTCCACGGCCGTCTACGACGCCTGTCGGATCATCAGGGAGAGAGTTCCCGAGGCTCAAACCGGACAGGGTGAGCATGAAGAAATAACAACCTGCAGGAAACTGGATTATCGTCTGGCACTGTGAATCTTATAAATACTGTTTTAATAGAAGAATTTAAATGTTGCATATACAACAGTAGTCAAATTAGGGCTAAATGAGATGCAGCAGGTGCTTTAAACATGCTAATGAATAAACAGATCTTTACAATATCTATGAATATTGAAGAATGAATAGTCACAATAGGCCACATGCCCTTCTTACCTTCCTATCTGCCTGGGTAAAGTCTGATCATCCTGTATTCAACAACGGTCACAAAAAAAAGAGAGAAAAGGAACATCCACCACGTCCGACACTCATTTTGGTTTCCACATCGAATGAGAGACATTATTGACTTGATTGTCGCCTGATTGCTGCGGAGGAAATCGCCTCCTGCACAATAGTCTGAAATACTGATGTGTGTGCTCGATGCTCCAGCTTCAGATTACGGCCTGTTTCTGTCTGATGAAGACCCCAGAAAAGGCATCTGGTTGGAGTCTGGCAGGACCCTGGACTACTACATGCTCCGCAACGGGGTAAATATCAAACCTGGTGAACACAACACACATGTTTGTTCTGATGTTGAGGACGTCCATTGACAGATTGCCTCCCCTGGCTGCTCGCTCCAATCCCACTTCTGAAGTCTCAGTGCCCTCTGAAGTTGTGAGGATCAGGCAGAATGTCCTCAAACTGTCAAGTTGATCGGAGAAGACACAGAAAGAACATGCAAACGGACCTGAGACATCCGGGGGTCTCGAACCAGGACTGTCTGTGTTCACTCTGCAGTACGACTGTTACTGCAGACAAAGTCTGACACTTAAGCAATAACAAAGAGAACGATGTGTGACTGAGACCCTGGACGAACTCGCGCCTCGATCCAGATGTTCTAATAGCAAACTAAAGGGGTCTCATTCAATGTCATTGTAATGTTTTACTGGAAAACATCAATGACACAAGGTGCTTGTACGGCGGAGGAAAACACATGAATTCAATTACAACTACTTAATCCCTCAAAGGACAATTAAAGCTGAGTTGTTTTTGAGAAAAGACAAACACAGATCATACAAACGAAGAAATAACAGCAGAGGATGATCCCTGCTGCCAACAGGCTCGACCCTCTCTCTCTCTCTCTCTCCCTCTCTCTCTCTCTCTCCGTACATCTTTTAGTTTTGCTGCTCAAAATGTTTTTTTTCCTCCTTCAAAACCCACCAAAGGCAACCGAAGGTAGAATGCATGACTGTGACCAATTCTTCTGAACCAAATCTCTCCTCATTGTTGTGACCGGAAGGGAGCAGCGGGCTGTGATAGGCAGCCGGTAAATGAGGTTTTCTGGCCTATATTCTCCCCTCTCACCACGCAAACCGGGTGCATTTGATCATTTTCTCAGCGGGTACTTTCAGTCTCTCTCTTTTTTTGCGTCATCTCTCATTCATTTAATTCCCTGCATTCCTCTGCCTTTCTTTTTATAATTCTTTTTTCTTTTGTTCTCTCTATTGCTTTCTCTCCAACTTTGTTCTTTGTGCAGGACATTCTTGAATACAAGAAGAAGCAGAGGCCCCAGAAAATCAAAATGTTGGACGGGGCCGTTAAAACCATCATGGTGGACGACTCCAAGACAGTGGGAGAGCTGCTAGTGACTATATGCAGTCGAATAGGTAGATCTGACTCAGACACACACACACTCACATACATCACCTTCCCTTTGCTTGGTATTTAAACACAAACAGACTCATTCAGTTTCACTAAGCTTCCTTTAAATCTGCTAATATTGAATAAAACTCTTCCTCCTGTTTGATTTTATTTCAAGTCCTAACAGCTTCTTAATTGAAGTAAAAAGGATGCAGCTTGTTCTACCCGTGCATATCGATCCCTCGATCATTAGGAAACGTTAAATAAACATTCCTTCATGTTTTCGTTGCACAAGTTCTTTTGCAATATTGCGGTAAAATAATTAATTGCAATTTACTTGTTAAGTTATAAAGGTAGCAGCCCCTTATACGGAGGGGTAAATTTCCCCACCGCCCCTTTTTTTGACTTGCAGGCATCACCAACTATGAGGAATACTCTCTGATCCAGGAGACAGTGGAGGAAAAGAAAGATGATGGGATGGGCACACTGAAGAAAGACAGGACTCTGGTGCTGCGGGATGAGAGGAAGATGGAAAAGCTGAAAGCCAAACTACACACAGACGATGACTGTGAGTTCAGGGGAGAGCATCTGGAAAAGGCTGTGTTCATTTCTTTAAAAAAAAAAAAGATCGATCCATCCCTGCTGCTGTACTTTGTGTTGTCAGTGAACTGGCTGGACCACAGCAGGACGTTCAGAGAGCAGGGTGTGGACGAGAACGAGACGCTCCTGCTCAGACGCAAGTTCTTCTACTCCGACCAGAATGTGGACTCCCGAGACCCGGTCCAGCTCAACCTTCTCTACGTGCAGGTCAGACACCCAAACATATCACTGCCTCTCTGCACATGCTGCTTCCTTCAAGAAGATACTCTATTTCTAGTAAAATCGGCTCTTAAAGCTTCAAGTGTCTGAAGAACAGAGGCACTCTGATGGAGTTGTTGTGCCTTCAATGCCAGTGGGAGACACGAGACCCTGAAGCCTGTGTGTGGCGTCGGCTTTCCCTTCAAGGATCTTTGTATTAACAACAAACCCCGGCTCAGGGAAAAGGTGTTATAAGAGATCAAGACGAGCATGATTTCTTTCAAACCTCCGAGTGAAGCTTCGATCCTTTAATCTCATGTCGACGTGTTGTGTTTGTTCTCTTCCTATCTTGTATTGTACAATAACTGTTGCACGGCAACCGAAACCCTCCCGTGCAAACCGCACCCACCGTCGGTCTGTTATCCGAGGACAGATCCAGATGATCTCGTCAGAACAGATGAAACACACACACACACACACACACACACACACTGTGACAGAGTGCCTTCACTGCTGTTGAGTATGTTGACAACCATCTGCAGGTTTTGTATCCCGTAGCTCTCAGTTTGAGACTGGGGGAGGATGACTGCTCTCTCTTCAATACAAAAAACACACACACCTCCATACATATTTATACATAAGGCAGCCCCCCCCCCCCCCCCCCCCCCCCCCCCCCCCCC
>CAAKHC010000488.1:137438-151462 GCA_901007825.1 Macroramphosus scolopax
TTTTTGTAATTCCACACTGCTTTCTTATTCCTTTTTAAGCATATAAAAACATCCTGCACTCTGCGCTCCCCTTCATCAGTGTGACGTGCTCACCTTTGTCATTACGGTCGTTCTTGAGTGTAATCCAATGGAGCAGAAAACATCTTAAAAATAGCCCAGGAAGAAACGCAGACTACAGTCCCTAACCCGTAACCCCCGGAGGCCCCAGAGAGTTTACATTCTCTCCAGGACTTTTACACAACTCACCTCTTTGCCCTCGTGTCACAGCCCATCACATTCTGTCCGTCTGCAGCCCCTGAAACTTTTGCTCTTTCCATGCGAAGGGAAAGCAGGATGAAGTCAGAGCACGTCTGGAGTATGACAGAGGTTTAGTGCATTCTGGGGAGGTTGAGAGCTGCTGACAGCCACATAAAGACACGGATTAAGACATAACGTTTTAATTACTAACCGGGTAAAGTAGGTCTTTTGTTTTGGATAGACAGATGAATACCCCATTTTTTTTTTTTGCAGATTAGTGACAACACAATGAGTTCTTCTGCGTCTGGTTTCGTTCATCATTTGAATTCTTCCTCAGCTCTCAATGTCTTTTATTCAAGTTGTATTCATATTTCCTCAGCAAGCAAGGGAATATTAAAATGAAGGAAAAGGAATAAAATAGCCATTTAAAATGTTTAGTTTTGTTGCATCATGGAGTTGATGTCCTTGTGTTGTCATTCAGTCATACTCGATGTATCATGAATTATATTTTATAGCAGAGCCCTAAATAAGAGATATAAAATTAATGAACTATAAATATTTAGCACCGAGTCTCTTCTCACAGGGGAAGTCAACTCACTGCAGTTCGACAACACTTCAAACTCACACAACTACTACCTGAGAGAACCCCAGAGAAATCCCTTATGTCACCAAAGCATACGTTGCTATTATAAGAAGACAGAGATTCTTATGTGTGTATTCGAAATATAAATATGAATCATCAGCCGGAGAAGAAGAGGCCGTGTTTTGGTCCTCATCCTTTCATTTTTCGCGCAGGAAAAGATGAAGAGTAAGAACAAGCTGGTGCCGCGGCTCCTGGGGATCACCAAAGAGTCTGTGATGAGAGTGGAGGAGAGGACCAAAGATGTGGTTCAAGAGTGGCCACTCACCACCGTGAAGAGGTGGGCAGCGTCACCCAAGAGCTTCACCCTGGTAAGAGTCATCCGCTCGGAGCTACGCAGATGCTGCAACATTTAGTCGTCTCATGCTACAGTTTAGCATCAATATCTGAGCTCAAACAGTCAGAATATAATGGTCCATTTTATATTTTAGTCATTCCACCCACGCTTGGCACTATTAATACTGTTTTTAAGTAGGTATGACAGGCTGCCAATAAACCCAACTGTTCCCCCAGTCCTTCGATTCCCTCGTGCACTTGTGTTAATGAACAGACTTCTTCCCTTTTGTCTTCCCTGTCAATATTCCTCCTTTGTGTCCACACCCATGAGTCAATGAGCGACATGGATTTAATCTTGCAGATCTGGCAGCCACACTGTCTCTATTAGATTAACACGGCCGCTTCTGTGCAGCTGTTGGTCCGGCTGCACCCCTTCAGGTTTAATCTGCCTGTTCTTGTGACACTGAGATGTACAAAGAAAAGCAGTCATATACTGTATTTCTAGGTTATATTTTAGATGCATGCAGGATTGATTGATTTTTAATGTGCTGGAGATAATCTCCATTTTTTCTCTTCAGACTGTGTTGCATCCGTCTCAAACTAGTCTGCTACATGCATCCAGATTCATCTTTCAAAGAAATAAAGGCTAAAGCTGCATGTTCCTTCCAATGCTATATGAAATGCATGTTTAACATGGGACTTGTGTGTGTGTGTGTGCAGGACTTTGGGGAGTACCAGGAGAGCTACTACTCGGTTCAGACCACTGAAGGGGAGCAGATCTCCCAGCTCATTGCCGGTTACATCGACATCATCCTGAAGAAGGTGAGATGTTTATCTGCATAGACACAGCTGAATGAAAATGCATCGATGTCCTCCTGTGGTAGATAACATCTGGGATATTTATATTCTTGTGTGTATGTATGATCGGATTAGAGGACAGGGAGTCACTGACAGACCTTATGCATGTATTCAGCCTCATCCAGCCAACTGAATGTGCTCCCATTAATAGCAGGCTCACACAGAGATGCTCACCCAGTCTGTGCACCTGAGACATGTTTGTGGTTAAAATAAGGCCGTTTAATATGTTGATTGTTTGGTGCTCAGCTCCTCTTTTATGCTCCACATTCAGCTTTTAAGACGACATCAGGGAAGCGTCTCTATAATCACCGTGAGCTTCTTTTGACACTAATATTCCTTTAATTGTTCTTTTGTGTGCAGAAGCAAAGCAAGGATCGTTTTGGATTAGAAGGAGATGAGGAGTCGACCATGCTGGAGGAATCCGTCTCCCCTAAAAAGTATGTAAATGAGCAACTCTGACTCACAATTGTTATGTTGTCACAATTTTTTTCTTCAGATCTCGACGAAGCTTCTCCACTAGGATCCATGTTTCTTAATGAAACTGTGAAAAAAACCAGCTTGAGATACTGTAGGAAACAACACGTGTTCATTACAATAGGAGGATAACAAACATGTGGTCCATAGATGTGTGAATTATTGCTGCAACATTGCACAAGCTGTGATAAGCTGCTGGTTAGAATATGAGCACAGCAGCAGCTGCAGTTATTTCATATCATTCTTGTAAACACACAATATTAGACCGAGTTCAATTTCCTCTTCACTACCAACTTCAAGCACTGTTCACACATCCATCTTCCAGGTCCTCATTTCACGGCATGAATACTTCCTTAGCTGGACTTTATCTACGGAGATAATCATGCGAGGAAATGTGCCTGCGCTGGACAAGCGGCGGCTCCGTCTGAACATTTCCTGATTAGATGTGTATTAGCTCATTTATCCACAGTGGACTCGGCCCATAACCGAAACCCCTTTTTCCTGTCTCGCCTCAATTGATATTGCTTTCCTGCTTTCAACTGAGTGTCTTCGCTGCAATTGTTATTGTAGTTTTTGTCTTTTTCCCTTTTTTATCTGGGCCAGTGCACTGAGGCAAAAGTCTTTTTTTAATACTGCGAACACATAGCGAGCCAAACTCTGCAAGGGCCTTATCTGAAGACAAAGACGGAGCTTTGTCTTCCAGCAGCAGACAGTGGGAAGACACTGCAGAGCCTTTGTGTGTCCCGACGAGAAACAAATCCACAGCATGAACACACTCAGACAAATTCTTACGCCACCTTTCCATCCGTGCAGCTTTCTCCTCTCGTCTCACGTCTCTAATGTGTAACGACTATACAGCTGCATTGTGCACTCGACATGGCTGACGAGCTGATGGTGTGTTTGTGCGTGCACACGCACACCAACTTGCATAATAGCATTTATCTTATCGGTGGGGTTTTGGCTTTCCTCATCTATGAAGGAGTAGTGATGTCATGTTGAATTCCCAATTCCCGAGACGCGCGCGCGTGCGTGCGTGCGTGCGTGCGTGCGTGCGTGCGTGCGTGCGTGCGTGCGTGCGTGCGTGCGGACGGGCGTGGGTGTGTGTGTGCGTGCGTGCGTGCCTTCGTGCGTGCCTGCGTGTGTGTACTTCCACTAAATCATGGGGTCACAATTAGTGTAAAGCAGATTAGATGCTGTGCAAAAATTGACTCGGCCGAATCAGGATGTTTCAATAGATACAGACACAACGGCTGAACTGAATTTTGAGCCTCTTCACTCATCCACATTTAAAGACAACAAGACAACTTTGTCCTTCTCAAGAATGGGATGTGCAGGTGGAGGTCGTGACCCCCAGGATGGGGTATTGCCTGAAAAGGTTCTTACTATCCAACTCAGATTCATCCAAATCAAATGTGATTCTTAAGTTCTCTACTTCTCAGTCGTAGCGTATAGCAGAGTAACATCCCAGGAGCAGGTGTGTGTGCTGAAATCATTTTAACTCCGCAGCCACCTGCGCTGCATTAACTAAGCCACACCCACCTTTTAGGGATCCAGTCAAATCTCTGTGGATAATTTGTTTTAAATCCCCCTTGTGATTGAACTCCTCCTAAATGTTCTGTTTCACTGGGAAACTCACAGCAGACAAGTTAAATCAACTCTTAACATCCTTTTCATTATGACTACAGAACTGTTTGTGTTCTACTTTCACGGCAGCACAAATCAAACGCTGCTGTGGCAGGCTGGTGTTCTCTCTACCTCGATGTGTGCTTCGCCAAGGTTGTGTTTTTATGTGGCAAGCGCAGCAGGTGTGATTATAATATAATAAACATTTTATCAACCAAGAAGACAGAAAGTAGTTGTTCCTTTTTGTTCCTTTGAGTGGACAAAATACACTCTGATTCAGAAACTCCAATAAATCGATGGAGTTTTAAGAACATATAGACGGAGTAGGAAGGGAGCTCAGACACAGCCATGGTGATTATCCCCTTCGACATGCTCCATTTACATTTTTTAGACGCTATGTTAACCGTCTCCCTGTTTTTTGCGCCTGCAGGTCCACCATCCTTCAGCAGCAGTTTAACCGCATGGGCCGGGTGGAGCACGGCTCCGTAGCGCTGCCAGGGGTGATCCGATCCGGCTCGATTGGCACGGAGTCGCTCAGCATGGGCTCCATGCCATCTGCTCAGCAGCAGATCACAATGGGTCAAATGCACCGTGGACACATGCCACCACTGGTGAGAACAGTCGAGCCGAATATCTCTCAGTGTGTGTTTTCATTCATTGATCTTTTGTCAAGGATGCAAACAATTACAATCACAAAGGACAAGAAACTTGTGGCAACTTATGTTACACGGATTTACTTTTCTGTGTAGAGTTCAGCCCAGCAGGCTCTGATGGGAACCATCAACACCAGTATGCAGGCTGTGCAGAAGGCCCAGATTGACCTGGGGGAGGTGGACAACCTGCCTCCGCTGGGACAGGACATGGTAAGCTTAAATGCACATGAACAGTTTTTGCATAAACCCATCTGTCTGTGCACACATGCGCAAAACAAAATATTAATGATACTTTTTATTAGACATGGGGGTGAATAACGATGCTGTCTGCAGGACGATAACCATGTTAATGTGCATTTAATTTATGCAGCGTTAATGGGCTTAGCTGTTGTCTACCTCTGTCTTCCTGCACAGGCATCCAAGGTCTGGATCCAGAACAAGATGGATGAATCGAAACATGAGATTCACTCTCAGGTTGACGCCATCACTGCAGGAACAGCGTCTGTCGTCAACCTCACAGCTGGTCAGTGCATTGACTCGGCAGAATATTACTATTATGATAAAGTGGTTCTTCATGGCAGTTGGACCTCTAACAAATAAAGTAATGACCCTTAAATAGAGTTTCCAGGAATCCTTGATGAAGCCAATGCAAGTCACAATACCCCCGCTGACAGTTTTGCAAGTAATTTTAGGGCTGCTACTTTCTGCAGGGTTCAAATTATCTCTCCAATTAGTAAAGTTTAAAGCCGAGCCTTTCAAACAGGCTGTTACTCATTAACAACAACCTGCTGCGGGTTTGTTTTTATGGGAAGATGCTGGCTCGTCGCCACCCCGTATCATTCCAGGTTTAAATGAGCTCACCGGTCAACAGGGTTGGTTATTAACAGATTTCATCTGGATCTAATCAGGTTTCAAAGGAAGCTACAATCAGCCCACATTCCTTTTGCATTGTAAATAATTTTTTAATTACGTCCTTAAAATAAGGCAGTTCTAAGACTGTTTTTCATGATATCCGAAGCCAATAATTCAAAAGAACGTCATGCTTATATTTATTTTATATTCAATCTTGTATCCTGTTTAGTTTCAAGAACAAAGTGACATTTATATATATATGATTATAACTTTATGTTCCATCACCAGGGTGTATTGATACATACCACAGGTGGAAGAACACACGGGTCCATAATGGAGCGTTGTGTCAGTTTCATGAGCCATTATGGGACATCTTGTTCAGTTAAGAGTTTAAAACATGTTCAAGAGGGACAATAATGTGTTTTCTTGTCCACCAAAATGTTGAATGCTAATTGCGCAAAAAGCATGTGATTAATAAAAGTATTAATTTTTGGGAGGTTTTATTCCCTCCTGATGGCTCTTTTCATCCCGTCCTCTCTTCCCCTTCCCCCCCCAACAGGCGACCCAACCGACACGGACTACACAGCGGTGGGCTGCGCCATCACCACCATCTCCTCCAACCTGACCGAGATGTCAAAGGGTGTGAAGCTGTTGGCTGCACTGATGGAGGACGATGTGGGCGGAGGCAACAACCTGATGAAGGCTGCCAGGACGCTAGCAGGGGCCGTGTCCGACCTGCTGAAGGCTGTGGAGCCGGCGTCCGGAGAGGTGAGCACAAAAAGGGGGCTTCAACTCTTCAACTCAAATATTGCCGGGCTCTGTTATATTCAACTGTGAAATGCCAGATTTGGTGTGTAATTACGTGTGTATACACAACACGCTGGCTTCTTTCTGAATTTACAACAACAACCTTAAAAGATGATTAGATGTGCCCCAGAGCAACTCTACCGTGTGACAAAGCAGCGTCTCTAAACTCCACCTAATTACATTAACGTCGTCCTCCGCCCACCCCGCGTCAGCTCACTGAACTGTTCTGGTTGGACTGAATAAAGAACCTGTGACTGACGGGCATGTTCTGTTGTAATGGAAACACGGCTCTATCTTAAAAATACTTCAGCAGGCACTCGGTGAATCATTGACTCGATGAATAATGGAGTCCCTGCGTCGACTCGTGATGCAGGATTTTTAATGTTCTCCCTGACATTTGTGAAGAGTCTTAATGAGTTAATGTTTTGGACTGGTTAATCACAGTACATAGGTTTATCCATCGCAGAGACTCGCTGGTGTGTTGCGAATAATGGCTGCAGGCTAGTTGGACAAAGAGATATAGACTCTATATTATGAGGCTGTTTTGAAACAGTCAACCAGAAGGGACATAGCAGATTAATTAGAAGCTATTTCTCAATAGACATACAATATCATGCTGTTTCAAACCAGCTATTCTGATGGCTTTGTGTGTGTTTCTGTGTGTGTGTGCAGCCCAGACAGACCGTGCTGACCGCAGCGGGCAGCATCGGCCAGGCCAGCGGAGACCTCCTGCGCCAGATTGGAGAGAGCGAGACGGATGAGAGGTTCCAGGTAACGCTGCACTCATCCATTTATCATAAGAGTCACTCAGTGTAATGTTCAGAGAACAATCTCAGTGCCCGGTAAGTGCCTCTCGCCTAACCTGAAACACATTGTAACCAGAGGGAATATAGAAAGGAATGTGACGGAGTAGTTACCCACTCTGAACCTGCAAACCGCAGATAGATTTCTATGGCAGAGACTTCTACCTTTTTATCTGAGCTATCCAAATAGAAAATGTTATTGCACAGACTCTGCAAACCAGGGTGTGCCACAGGGTTCTGTTTTAGGACCACACTCATTAAAAACAATTCACATGTATGTCTGCTGCAAAGGCGTTTCAAAGCATTCATTCAGGTTGATGATGATGATGTGAAGATCCCTTGTGTTTTCCGTCCTGTGCAGGACATCCTGATGAATCTGGCCAAAGCCGTGGCCAACGCCGCCGCCATGTTGGTTCTGAAGGCCAAGAATGTGGCCCAGGTCGCAGAGGACACTGTTCTCCAAAACCGGGTCATTGCCGCTGCCACCCAGTGCGCCCTGTCCACCTCCCAGCTGGTGGCATGTGCCAAGGTACAGGAGTTTGTTTGTAGGATGTTTAGATGATAAGAATTATCCCCCCTCCCTTCGTCAAACAAGAGCGCCTTGTGAATAACTGCACGCTGAGCATTCACCGATGCCACCGAGCATGAAATGTGAGACTCATTGTACATAATGGCTCACATCTGTTTCCTATAATAAGCACTCAATTCTCCAAATGTAAATGCAGCTGACATGACAATGTTACACTGCGGCTGTTATGTTTTTCCATTCATCACTTAAGATCTGCCTCAGGATTTGAATATCACACATTGTCTCATCTGTTTCATTGAGCGTTATATTCTCCTGCAGGTATAAATCGTTTTTTCGGAGAGTGAATACATCAAGATGGACTGTGCCATCATCATATTTGGAAATCCTTAAATGCACAACCCACATGCCTGTAATTAGATCTAAATGGCTGCATTTAATAAACAAATCATCAGCTCTCTGCATGGCAGTAAAACAACCTTTGAGTTAAATAGGGGATGTTAAATGTGTTAATCAGCACACTGAACAGATATTTGATTCTTTAACTAGACAAGTTGAAAAGTTTTTTCTTAAATTCACTGCTGATGAACTGATTCCTGCTTCGTTTTTCATTCAATCATTCAATCATGCTCTTCCGTGCGGCTGCAGGTGGTGAGTCCCACCATCAGTTCCCCCGTTTGCCAGGAGCAGCTCATCGAAGCCGGGAAGCTGGTGGATCGCTCGGTGGAGAGCTGCGTGCAGGCCTGCCTCTCGGCCACGGAGGATGGAGAGCTTCTCAAACAGGTATGTTTGATCAACGTGTGGACCCACGGTCCAAATAACTTTTTGTGTTTTGTCACCTCCTTTTTTCATTTAAACCATTCTAACCTAACACCCAGCTTAGGAAGCCCTGTCGATAAGAATTAGGGAGCACCAGCTTAAGAGAACACGGCGCTAAGATGTTCATCTCATGTTATTTGAAGGTGAGCGCAGCGGCGAGCGTGGTGAGTCAGGCTCTTGGAGATCTCCTGCAACACGTGCGGCAGTACACCTCGAAAGGAGAGCCCATCGGGCGCTACGACCAGGCCACCGACACCATAATGACCGTCACCGAGAGCATCTTCACATCGATGGGAGACGCAGGTAAGAAGAACTGAATTCAAAAAAATTTATGTTTTGTTATAAAGATTCATGGTCCCCAGAGGATGACTTCCTCTATCGCCACCATACGGTGTCATGTAGGCCCATGTTAGTCTTTGGAAGTTGAGCCTACAACAGGGTTTGATGTGCACACGTGCAACTCTCACGGCTCGCTCCTTAGCCACTTTCATCATCCCCTCTGGGAAGAAAGACCAATGTCTTTAATTATTTTATTTTCTGTACCTAATCTGAGCTGTTTACCTGCACCGGGAAATCTGACAATCTTTAAAACCACCTGGGAGATGAGAGCTTTCTTGACTCACAGTCGATTGTTTGTGGTCTCCTTTTAAACAATGAATGCCTTTACTAGCAATGCATGTTCACATTAAACCATAAAAACTATACTGTATTTTTGAGTCCAAGAAGACTCCATGTTTGAAAAAAAGTGATCAAAGGGCACATAAATTAAATCCAAGCTGTATAGTTAGAGCTGTAATATTAATGTCTACGTTCCTGCTTAATCCCACCCCCTCTGGGAGACGGGCATGATGGCGGAGATGAGTGACAGACAGCTTGAAAGGGAAGCAGAGAGAAACGTCGCGGCCCAGCTGTCAGTTCACCTGTATGATCGACTTGATAGACAAGACGGCGTGAATGCAGCCAGAAATATCTCTTTTGAAGTGATGTCAAATATGTCCGGTTGTGTGACACCTGGCAGTCGAGCATAAAAAATGAGATGCTAGTGAGGGGGGGAAAATAAACGAGTGAACCCTCTCGCACTCGAGCGTTGGCACACCGGCTGATACATTCACATGAATTTTAAAACGCCGGCTGCCAAAGAGCTTTTTGTGGTTTGCCAGTTCTGCTTTGACGGAGAGAATATAGACGCTGATCTCTTTCCATCCCTCTTGTCTTACTTCATTAGTCTGATTTTTAAGAATATTTTCAGAGGGAGTCAGACGCACCGGGGATGCTGGAACACGTCCATGTCATTAGCTCCTTCCAAAGTCTCATACTGGTGTTTTAACATTAAACAGATCCTGAGTCGCACGCTGTGTCTCCTCACATTCAAACCCTGAATGTTTCTTTATAACAGCTGGCTAATGCTTCCTCCTTCAGACTGTCCCAGTATGGGTCAACCAACTATCAGCAACTAATTGTTATCAAGTCAAATTCAATGCAGTCTTATAGAAAACTATTAAGCAGATTTCCGGCACTGCATCTTTAACTTAAAAAAGAAGCTTAAGAAACAAGAAGTTTTCCACAAAATGATAGGAAAGCAATTTAATTCCAAAGTTAATCATGTACCATGTGGATTATATCTGCCCGTCTGTCTCTGTCCTCCCCAGGAGAGATGGTCCGTCAGGCCCGGGTGTTGGCCCAGGCCACCTCCGACCTGGTGAACGCCATGAGATCCGACGCTGAAGCCGAGGTGGATGTCGACAATTCTAAGAAGTTGCTGGCGGCTGCTAAACTCCTGGCTGACGCCACTGCGAGGATGGTGGAGGCAGCGAAGGTAACCGAGCTGTGAAAACATTTCTTTTTTCATTTTCTGACAACACAAAGCGGTTTGTGTTCCGGGCCGAGGAGCTGCTGCGAATCATCCGTCAAGAAGTCCGGCTACTGAAAATAAAAGAAGTTCTGGTTTTATTCTCAGTATTGGTTTTTATTTAGACCAGATAAAGATCGACAGGGCTGCTTTTCTTTCTAAAAGATTTTTAATCACCACAGAGTGACGCGTCCGTCACACATGATATGTTCAAGGACTGTCGGAAAGTTGTGTTTAATGACTATAAATAAATGTATATTGATTTTATTCATACCAGTTCTGCTATGACTCTTCGATTTAGCGTTGATGTGTATGGACCCTGCCAGTATTAACACATAACAGTGTGTTTTTAATGGTCAAAATATCAACATTAATTAGTTAAACTGTTCAATACGGCCGAGCAACACTGACATTTATCCGTCATTTAGTCTTAAAGTTGTCAGCAGAACATGATTAAGAGTAAGCAGACATCAAACTCTTTCCTCCCGGAGCGCTGGAGGGCAGATTTAGCCTCGCCACCGATCCCCCTCCCCATCTTCCTCTACCTCCACAAATGATCTCATATCTCTCTACATCAGTCTCATTATCTGTCGCCAGAATCACAGACCGATGTGAATAACTCTCCACTTCCAGTAGGAAAATGAAATGACGCCCTCCAGCTGGTTGGTAGAGTTTGATGCCAGATTTATCACCAGTCTGCGCTGTGTTCTTTAAGTCTCAGTGGAGGCTGAGACCTTACCCGGCCGTTGCCTTGGCAACTGATTAATTGAGCTTCTGCGGTTCAGTTTCTGGACAATACGCTTAGACGGGCCATTTCTCCTTATTTAATGATTTGTCTTCGTATATTTTTCTTTATGTATTCTTGCATGTGATATCTTCGTGGTCCTTCTGGAAATGAACCTTTTTTTTTTTAATAGTTGTGTAAATTGGCTGTTCTATTTAAGTGGTGTCAACTGCTGCCAACAGGCCGACTACAAACTGCAACCTCCTCTCACTTGAAGCTGGTCTTTGAAATAGCTTTACAAAATATGCAATTACTAAACAGCAAAATACTTTCCCTGTTTGTACACTTGCCTTTTATAGTGATACTTATTTGGCCTCTGCCGGCTGAGGGGTTTAAAATAATTACACGGATATTCAGTACATCCAATACTTTGCATAGCTGCAGGTACAGCCACTAAGTTCTCAGTTAATTAACCTAATGGCAGCAAGCTTAGCTTTCTGTCCAACAGCAGGAGACACAGAGGCACTTAGTGATATTGGTCTCCACGCAAAGCAGGAGACGTTACTGCTGCTAGATAAAAAGATCTGCTTGTTAATGTAAATTAACAGCGGCCCCTGACATTGTGGCCATTAGCGAAGCAAGGATTGTTTGATTTCGAAGGAGCTGAGTTTAAGTGTGTCATTGTCAAGAATCTGTCAACACTGATTCTGTTATTGTCAGATAGTGTTGAGGTGCTGATGGCAGCTGTGAAGCTGTGTGGGCTGCTCGTCTCTGTAGGTGTGTGTTGATGAGACAAGTGCGAACATGTTACTCACTCAGAGATAGTGATGCATTTCAAAGGGAATATAGTCAACAAATATACATGTATATTTAAAGTCTTCTCACTCTTTAATTACCGTTGGCTCCACCAGCTCACGCGTTGTGCTTGTTGATCTGTGTGTTCTCAGGGTGCGGCCGCGTACCCGGAGAACGAGGATCAGCAGCAGCGACTGAGGGAGGCTGCGGAGGGGCTGCGCGTGGCCACCAACGCCGCTGCTCAGAACGCCATTAAGAAGAAGCTCATCAACAGACTTGAGGTCGGTCTTTCTTTCTGAAAGGGTTCAGTCTAAACACCTGGGAACTACAGTTTAACATCATATGCATGTGTGTGTCCGTCTTAATATATCACAGAATGCTGCCAAGCAAGGTGCAGCTGCAGCCACACAGACCATCGCTGCTGCTCAGAACGCTGCCGCCTCCAACAAGAACACTGCTGCTCACCAGCAGCTGGTCCAAAGCTGCAAGGTGGGCTGACATTTCACTGGAGTTTTAGGTTTTTCTCTCTGTTGCTTTTTAATCAAACTTGATGTAGCCTTTGTCCTCACGTCACCCTTTCATATCTTTATTTGAATCTCTTTTCACGAGCTGGCAAAATAATAATATTATACTGTCTCTCTGGCCTGTGTGTGTGTGTGTGTGTGTGTGTAGGCAGTGGCAGACCACATCCCACAGCTCGTCCAGGGGGTGCGTGGAAGTCAAGCCAAGCCAGAAGACCTCAGTGCACAACTGGCCCTCATCATTGCCAGCCAGAACTTCCTACAGGTCGAACACACACACACACACACACGCACACGCACACGCACACGCACACGCACACGCACACGCACACGCACACGCACACGCACACACACCCTGGCTTCCCGATTTCTTACCCTGAAAAGGGATTGTTAAAACTTTATGACCCAATAGTCTCTCCTGCTTATAAATCAGGCTGAAGAAAGTATAAATAGGGTTTTGATTTGAAAATAGGCCTCCAACCTATTTTCTTTTTGTAACAGTTACAGACGCACTGCTGTTGAATTATGAGCTGACATAGGAGTGTGGGGGCCTCAACAGTACATGTACCTGGTTAAATAGCCTCTATATAATTATTATTGTTATTGAGCCCTGTTGCCGGGGACAACTTTTAGTTTTCTAGACGGTCTCTTTGTGGTCTTATGGACAAATATATTTTTTTTTAACTTTCATCCATAAGCCATTTTTCTTTCTTCCCTATTCTGCAGCCCGGTAGTAAGATGGTGACCTCTGCCAAGTCTTCTGTTCCCACGGTGACTGATCAGGCTGCAGCCATGCAACTGGGTCAGTGTGCCAAGAACCTGGCCACCTGCCTGGCGGAGCTGAGGACTGCTGCACAAAAGGTACAGCGCAGATACATAGAGGCCGCATCGTTCACAATTAGGTCGACTAAGAAGTCACTGCCTACATGAATGCACCTTTCCGTGCATGAATGCAGACATTTGCATCTTTCCAGACATGTACTGAAACTCTCATGCTTTAGCTTAAAATCACAAAATGGACAGAAATAGAGTAAAGTCACATTAATTGATTAATTACATCATCACATTAATAAATCTGTTGCAGGTAGGTGTTAGTTGCAATGTTCACGTTGGAGGCTGTAACTGTGGAACTCAGGTGTTCCTAATATATTGACAAACCTAAATCGTGTAAATCATTAAACCCAGTGCAGCACCACAAATTACAGCCTGTAAAATAACACATCAAACAGACTCAATAAAACCTGAACATTATAATCCTCCATGAAAGGATGATTAATAGCAGGGCTGTTTAATTACACTGCATTCGTTTATATAGGTTTACCTAAACAAATTGGCAAGTGGGTGTTTATTATTGTTAAAGGATGAAAAACCTTTACATGAACTGTGAGCATAAATAAGAAACGCTGCATTCTTTAGGCTCACGAAGCTTGCGGTCCGATGGAGATCGACTCTGCGCTCACTGCCATCCAGACCCTGAGAAGTGAACTGCAGGACGCCAAGCTGGCTGCTGCTAACGCCCAGCTGAAACCGCTACCCGGGGAATCAGTAAGACTCATTTAGGACCCCT
>CAAKHC010000490.1:2839-36310 GCA_901007825.1 Macroramphosus scolopax
GTCGGAACATCCACTGAATACGGTGTTGTGCTGAGGACTTTTCTTTTTTTCCCTCTACAACACAGCTGAAAGCAATCAGCAGTGCAGCATCTTCAATTCCCCCGAGACACAAACACTATAATCATGTTCTGCATCCAAGCACAAACGTTCTGGGAACCAAACGAACAATCGTCAAGGATTCTTCCTCAGCGTGAATCCAGGGAACGAGTTGGGATTCAAGTGTTTTAATTATTCTTGTGGGAACTGCTTGAAACTATTGGACATGTAGAACAAGGCATCGCACCCTGAATGCTTCTGGAAGCTCACCTTGGAAGGATTCTCATCATAGGTGGGGGTACCGAGGTCCATCTCAGACTCATGGTCCACACTGGTGTTGTCACTGTTTCCTTCCCAGGTTGGAGGGTCCCACTGCGTTTGTCTGATGGGAGGAAGCACACAATGAAAGACAGACACAGACAGACAGAGACACAGACAGAGAGAGACAGAGACACAGACAGAGAGACAGACAGAGAGAGAGACACACAGACGGACGGACGGACGGACGGACAGACGGACAGACGGACAGAGAGAGAGACAGAGGGACAGACAGACAGACAGAGAGAGAGACAGACAGACAGACAGACAGACAGACAGACAGACAGAGAGACAGACAGACAGACAGACAGACAGACAGACAGAGAGACAGACAGACAGAGAGACAGACAGACAGAGAGACAGACAGAGAGAGGGACAGACAGACGGACGGACGGACGGACGGACGGACAGACGGACAGACAGACAGAGAGAGAGACAGAGGGACAGACAGACAGAGGGACAGACAGAGAGACAGACAGACAGACAGACAGACAGACAGACAGACAGACAGACAGACAGACAGACAGCTACCTTGTGGCGATATGATAGTAGTAGATCTTTCCTTCAGGGTCCCGAGCCACTTTCCAGTTGGGAGGTAGGACAATAGTTTTGGGTTTGGGGGGAGAGGGAGGAGGCAGATCTATCACATTGTTGGGGACGATCATTTCCTGGAAAAGGGACGAGCACAGAAGACAAGTGTTACTGATGACAGCTGCGGTTCAAAGTCATCCATGTCTGCATTTAATTCCTAGAACGTACACCACATCTCCAGAGGACATGTCTCATTGTATGAGGCAGGTCTTGTACTTACTAGGCTCTAAAGTGTTGCATAATTTAGAAGTATACCCCCCCTAGTGTTCACACTGGGACCCGTCACCACGCAGGCTTGGAGAACGGTGCAAACTCACAACAATTTACTTTAAATACAACCTCATGCTGCGATAGAACCATCACAATGCCCCCCCCCCCCAATCACAGCTGTGAATTATAACAAACAGCCATTTGTTACACTTATACTGTGTAAATGTGAAATGCAACTTTTTTATCAGAAATAAAGAAACTATTTTAAAAGTCCCACGTCCTCCTTCAGTGTAGATTGTGTCTGTTACCTGCTGGACAGTTTGGGATGTAACGATGGTGGTGACGGTGCCCCCCTGCTGCACCACCACCCCCTGCTGGTGACCAGGATACACAGGCTGCCCGTGCAGGTAGCCGGCCGGGGGCTCCGAGTACGCCTTCAAAAACAGAGCACAACCCGAGAAGACGAGTTGTCAGGTGGACGTGAGGTTCCTGAAGCTAAACATACATCTACTGTACGATCAACGACAGGTGATGAAATATTCACCACCTTCACATACACATTACAAAATATAAAGCTCAGAACAGACAACATTGTTTACACATTGATGACCAACACCAATGTAAGTCCAGTTTCCGTAAAGGCCCCCTACCTGTATGACGGGGGTGCTGGCCGGGGGGTAGGCGGTGGGGATGCTGTAGATGGTTTGGCATGGTTGACCTTGGTAATAGATGGCGGTTTGAGTCGGAGCCTGTGCCGGGGCGGTGGCGTACTGCTGTGCCGGCTGCGTCTGCACAGTTACGGCCTGCTGAGTCGCGGGGTCCCACAGAGTGGTGTAGCTCTGCTGGCTCTGCACCTGGGGGGCTGTCTGGGTGGGCACAGAGAGGACAGCTAGCCCCGGGTCCTGGGCTGCTGCAGCAGGCTGGGCATACTGCTGGGGGTTGACTACGGCGAGGTTGGTGGTGGTGATGTGCTGAGAGATATTAGCTACAGGGGTGACCTGGGAGGTAGAGGATGGAGAGGGTAGACCAAGATCTGTGATAAGACGCTGGGGAGGAGTCTCTTCATAGCTCAGGCTGGGTTCAACAGCAGGGGTGGGTAGTAATACTTTGCCTGCATTGGGGTTGGTGGGATCAACAAAGGTCTGGATGGGATATCCCATAGGGTAGGTGATGAAGCCAGGGCTGGAGACATAGGCCAGGGCAGGGTCATAGGCCATGGTCTGGAGCTGCTGCTGCTGAAGCTGCTGCTGTTTCTGGGCTTCCCGTTGAGCCACCTCTTGCTCAAACAGCTTTCTGCGTTCCTCTGTTGACAGCTTGATGCGCTCTTTGCCACTGACTCCCCGAGGTGTCTTGTTGCTGTTAGAGGAGTCAAACCTGAACAATTCAGGTGACAAAACAACAGTTTGAGGCATAAACTTCCTTGAATTATACAGGTGAGAATACACATGCAACGAGACACATGCATGAATCTAAAAGTGGTTAATTTAAGAAGTTTAATGCTTTAACGAATACTTTTGTAGTTTGACTGCTCTTGAAGAAAACACACAAAAGCCAAGTTGCATGTTGTGTTGTTACATATTTAAAAATGATGAATACTCGGAGGGGAAGAACCGACGAGGCTTCTTTTAATTCTGCATATAATTTCCCCTTATTTCTTTAAAAGGGAAAAAAAATAAAATAAGAAAACATTCATGCATGAGGTCAGTGTTCTCCATTCTTACCGTTCCTCAGTGCGCCGGCTGCTCCTCTCGTATGACGAAGGTGGTGGAGATGTGGAGCGTCTCCTCCGTCGCTCGCTGCTTCGTGGGGTTTTGTCCCGGTCCCGGTCTCTTTCTCTGTCCCAGTCTCGATCCCGGTCTCGGTCATAATCTCGGTCTCTGTCACGTTCTCGCTCCTTCTCTCGTTCCCGTTCCCGTTCTCGGCTGCCTGAAGTGGTGCGTGGCGTCAAGTTGGTGTCTCGATCTCGGCTGCGATCTGTTCAGATGATGTGGTTAGTGACGACCACAAAACAAACAACAAGTATTACCAAGGCTGGAATGATAATATTCATTTCCTCACCGTGTGATTCCTTCTCCACCTGACTCTTCTTTGGTATTCTGTACACCTCCTGAAAGACAAGCATGACGTTAGCTTCCTACTTCAGAACACACAGGGTGCAACAGATTACTGGGGAGGTTGTAAACATCTGCCTTCACCTTCAGATCCTTCCAGCTCTCCAGAAGCCGGGCAGCCATGCCGCTGATGTCCAGAGCACTGAACTGGGGCTCCTGACTCCTCTCACTCTCCACATCTGAGACACCTTCCTCTTCATCCTGAGAGGGAGTTCCGATTACTGAGGGTTCTACAGGGGCCGCTGTGACCTCAGCAGGGATCCTGGCCTCTGGAGTCTCAGAGCTCTGGGGAGCGACGGTGACGGGTTCACTCGGTGGCGCCTCGCTGGCCGGAGGAGGTTTGTCTGTCTCCTGTGTTTCCGTCTGCGCTTCCATCGGCTCCGAAGGCTCCTCAGGTGGAATATCAGCAACATCTACTTGGATCGGACTGTCCAGCTCGTCAGCTTTAATAGTCGGCAGGTCTCTTTCCAATTCACTCTTCTCTGTTACAGTCTGACTGGTTTGCTCCTCCCCACTCTCCTGCTGTTCACTTGGCCCCTGAGGCCCCTGAGGCCCCTGAGGCCCCTGAGGCCCCTGAGGCCCCTGAGGCCCCTGAGGCTCCTCATCTTCATCCTTCAGACTGTCACTTGTGTCATCTTTTATCTCACTGTCCTTTTTGTCCAAATCCAACTCCTCTTTGTCCTGTTCCTCTTCCGTTTCAGGTTGCTGTTGACTGTTTGAACTCATCTCTGCCTCTTCCACTGTTTCCCCTTTCACTTCTTTCTCCGCCTCTTCCGTTATTTCTTTCGTTGGATCTGCAGCTTCACTCGCCAGGTCTGCATTCAGCTGTTTGCCATCAGGAGGTCCCCCGTTGGAGGATTCAATTTCTTCCTCGTCATCCTCATCCTCGTCTTCCTCCTTCCCGTCCGATGCTTTGCTAGCATCGGACAGTGCGCTGTCCAGACTGTTTTCGCTGATGATTTTCAGGGGTCTGTACACAGCTGGTTTAGAGGTGTCACCATCCAACTCTGTTCCCGGTTTGGAGGAGATGCCATCGGGGGTGTTGAGGGGTGTTTGAGCACGGGAGGTGTTCTCACTGGAGTAGCCGTCCATCTCAGGAGGCTGAGGAAGAGTTTTAGTCTGGGCCCATCGCTGAATGAAGGTCAGGACTCTGCTCTCCTCCAACATGTTCTTGGTAGAGATCGGTAGCACAGTCAGAGTCTTCATAATCTGTAGAGCCAAAATAATCAAGGATTAGAGTTCTGTGACCTTATTAAGAAGTGACCATATTAGAAATGATTTCATTCGGAGGTTGGTGTCAGATCTCACCTCTAACTGCAGCTTGGTGTTATTGGCACTGTTGCCTTTAGCTTCAGAAAGCTCCACCATGAAGATCCACAGCAAAGACAAGCCATGGTGATCGAGGAACTGCTTCAGGCAGGAAGGATTCTGGGTATCCTTTGAAAACAAACACAGTCATGGAACCCAAATCACCCAAATCACGGCAGGAAATTAGACAAATGCGTGAACCCGCTGCTGAAGTCCTACTTGTATGAGCTTGAGACAGATGAGTTTCTGCTCCATGGTCTCCACCCGGACCATCAGCCTGCACAGACACACCACCTGTTTCTCATCATACAGGCCTTCTCCATTCTCCAGTAAGGCCTCCAGTTCCTCATCAACCTGAGGAAGAACAGTCAGATGTTTTACACAAAGATTCCACCAGAATGACGTTACGAAGACCACAACATTATCACCCTCTGCTGATTAACACTGAGACAAAAACCGACCGTAGTGAGAGCACTCTTCCGACTGCGGTCTTTCTTCATCCTCCCTCCAGCTGCTCGGACACTAACTCTGTTCTCGCCCCCCAGGTAGCCTCTGCAGCTGGGAGCTCCACAGAAACACTTCTGTGCTTCTTTGCTGGGGGGAAACATAGAACGAAGGTGAACCACAACTAAACCACTCAAAGGCTAAATAACCATGATGCTTAAATGATTCCACACACGCATAAACATCACATAATAACATTGTTGGGGGGTAAAGACTGCAAACACCAAATACCCATATCTCTGAAACTGGTAATCAAATGTCAGTTCAGTTCCTGCAGTCACTGGCTTGGTGGTGAAGAACCCAACTCGAAGTTGGCCGTTGACCGTCCACTGAAACGAGAAATAAAACCAACAGTCATATCTCAGTACGTCGACCTGACAGCGTCACTGAAGTACTTTCTTTAGCCGCTCTACCTTTTGGGTCTCACAATTGGGCTCACAGCTGTGGTTCATAAATCGAGAGCAGTTTCCCTTCAGTGTTGCATCAATGATCTGAAGAGACACAGCGCAATGTCAATTATTTCCACCAGACACTTTACATAAACCATCAAACTAGATGGTAGTTTAAATATTCCATGACTTGTGTTCTTTGATCACCTACCTCGTTGTTCTTCAGAGACATGAAGTAGTAGTGAATGTTCTTGTTGCGAGCGTATTCTTTCACTCTTGTCTTGAACTCTTTGTGGTCCAACACTTCGCCGCAGTATTCAAGTACAAAGGTGTTTCTGGTATAGAAATAAAATCAACAAAGGACGTTTATGAACATGAGCTGCCACAGAACTTTGGGTTTCCACAAAGCAGATGACACAGTTCTCTCAATTCATAATATTAAGAGGAAAATGTCTTTAGATGTCACAAAACTCTAATTATAAAACGTTGATAGATGTATTCTAACCAGAGATGCAGTAACAGGATTAAGAAATGTAATGAAAACGTCTAAGAGGCTTACGAAGTCAAGTCTTTAGCTGCCCGTAGTCCCCAGCCCTTGTCCTCTGTGAGGATAACCTCAAAGTCTGCATGCTGTTTCATTTGAAAGCGTCGATTGGAGCAGTAGGTTCCATTCAGGCACCGGGACGAGCTGCCAAGAAACAAATACAAGTCAGGGAACGATCACAAGCTCATATCTAGTCTAAATACGGGGGTTAACAGCTTCCTAAGAACATTTGTGCTCTTTAATTCTTTCACAAATATCAGCTCTATCTGTAATGATCCACCCACCACTCGATCATCAGGAGCCGATTTAAACAGTCTTCGCCGCAGGCCAGTACCCCCCTTGAACGCTCCTCTCTGGGCAGCACGGGGCACTCACACTGCATCCTCTTAATATCCCGATGAGATTTGCTCTTCTTTCTGCAAACATAGAAATTGTTCAATTCTCAGGCATGAATAGTTAAATGTTGTATTAGGAGTATGAAGACGAAGACGACATCTCACCTCTCGGTTAGGTACAGATTCTCCTCTATCAAGTCAAAATAGGGAGGCATCTTCTTTGACTTGGCAAAGTCTTTCCATTTATTAGAGTCTCGGAAGTCGTGCAGAGAAAGTAACCGGCGTTGCACCTGGGCTTTGAGAAGAGTTTCCTTGGAGTCTTCAGTTTGTCCTTGACGCTCCCTCTTGCCTGCAGGCCCGGCCTCCGCCTCGTTGTCTGAATCAGACTCAATCTCCGGTCGCCTTTTCTTGGGGGGGCCTCGGCCTCTGTGCGGCCTGAAGTTGTCTTCTTTCGGGGGGTCCGGCACAGAGGAGCCCCTGCTGTTACTGCTTATTTCATGACCCTGCACAAAGCATGACGACCCAAATGTGTTTGTTCCATTGCAGTCAATAGCAGCTGTTCCAGGAGTGGACGGTTTAGCCGAGCCGTAGTCATCATGGTCATTAGTCAGAGAGTCGGGATGGATTTCACCTGCAGGATCCTGATAATGCTCATGCAGGTCAAAGTAGGATTTCCTGCTGGGCTGCATGTCTGTGGTCTGCTGGTTCCAGGAGACGTTACTGAGCCTCTGTTCCTCTCTCTTGGGAGATGTGCCTGTCAATTTAGTGCTCAGTAGATGAGGCCCATGGCTGCTATCAGGCTGCTGGTATGTACTACTGGGCTGTTCTAAATGAGAAAAATCCCAACGTATGCTGAATCCGTTATTGCCGTTGATAGTATCCTCGTGTTGGTAATGGGAGTACATCCTTTCACCCCTGCTGGTTACAGTATGCAGGTTGTGCTCTTGTTCACAGTGTCTGGAGTTATCAAGGCTGTGGGCCGGCTCTGCCGCATCTCTAAGGGCGCTGATATGACCAGTCATGTAAGGCTGGATACCAGTAGGTCTGGAACTCTCTGAGTGACTGGTGCTGTCAATCATATTGCTCTGAGACTGACACAGGGTACTGGCATTGGATGTTTCACTCTGCTGCCTTTGTTGTAGGCTGACTGGAATTTGGTCTTCACTAAAATTCACTTCAGTTGCCATTGCAGCATTGTGGAGCTCAGAGATTTTCATTGGACCACAAAAGGAAGCTCCCGTTCCCTGTGTACCAATTGTCAGGGAGGAATTCTTTGGCACCACCACCACTGAGTGCAATCGTTTCATTGCCTCGCCACAATCAGAGTCGTACTCTGAGTTCTCACTATCACTGGCCTCACTCTGTCCTCCTATTGTATCCTGATGAAGTAAAGTTCTCTTATTCGATTGGCTCTTGTCAGCATTATCCTCCTGTTGTTCTTCACTGTTCCAACTCTGCATTTGTGCAGCTTTGTTGCCCTGTAATGTATCATTAAGATGCAGAGGCTCATCTGGGTTTGTTTTCTGAGAAATGGTCAGTTTCAAGTCACAGTGATCGATGCTGGTTCTTGCTTCTGAGGGTTCACTCTGGTCTTTGTAACTATTCGTCATCGATGTGTCGTCTGAGCCAGCTGCCAGCTTCAACATCTCAGCCTGCTTCACTAGTTTGGAATGTATTTCAGATTCTTGCAGAATATTATATTCAATGTCTTGCTGGCTACTATTTTTAGTGAACTCAATGTTTTTGATAGAGATCGCTTTAAGAGGTTTACACTCTGCAAACGCTGTCCTCTGTGAGTTATCGCTCTCTGAGGTGTCCTGACCGACAATATCCCATCTGGACTTTCTTGTAGTAATGGTCCTCTTTCCAACAGTATCTGTATTTCGCTGTTCACATGCGTGCTGATTCTCAGAGTCACTACATGACAAATCTGATTTGGTTGGTGCGTTTGAGCCGGCCTGCTTATCAACGGTCAAAACATCATTCAGTTTGACATCCTCCGGTTCGACGCTCTGCCGGGCATCATGTGTGGGAGGTCTTTCCGCCATATTGAGTAAGGACCTAAACCCTTGTAAACAGTCAAGGCCTTTCTTCTCCTGGCTGCACATGATGCTGTCGTTACTGCTGCATGAATTGAAGACAACCGCATTGAAATTCACATACGGTGTATCTGGAGAAGTCAAGTTTTCCAGGGTGGCATTCACATGCTTCATGCTTTCCCTTGAGCTTATAGCTGATGTACTTTCACTTTCAACTTCAAGTCTTGTGTTTGTTTTGTTTGATCTGTCGGATTCTTGCGAGCTCTTATCAGTGCAAGAGACAATCTCCCGAATATCCTGATGACTGTCTTCCTTTCTCTGGTTTGTATCATCTATTTGAGTCACTGATTTTTCTTTTTCACTACGTAAAAATGATTCTGTGGTGGCTGCAGCTGTAAGTACATTGCCGGGGCTGTGAAATATATCATGTGATTGTCTATCGTGTCCAGTGGTGGTCACAGGTGATTTACAGGGGGGGGTTTTCCTTTGAGAGTTCTCTGAGCCACAGCTTTTGTGTAGGTCCTGTGATTTTCCCTTATGATCCACCTCAGAGTCACTGGAGCTGCTTTTTTGGTGTTTCTCGTATCTTTGTGACTGGGTATGCTGATGGGAAGAAGTGGATTTGCTGTTAGTCTCTGACTTATGATGGGATGTGGATTTACGGTAACTTGAGTCCAGAAGTGGAGAGCACTTGCGCTGTGAATCAGAGTCTGACAGCCGCTTTGAAGTCCTTTCAGACTTAAACGAATGTGTCCTTTTATCTAAATCTGAAGAATGAGGAGACTCTACAGATTTAGAGGATTTCTCATACTTTGAATTGGAAGAGGATTTGAACTCTTTATGTGAGCTTGAATGGGTGGATGATCTACTGGAATCACTTGTCCTTGTCCTCGTCTTCCTATAGTCATCTTCAGAGTCAGAACTGTCCCGAGTTCTTTCATTGCGAGAGCGAGAACGTCTTCGGTCTCTGCGTGGAGAACTCCTGTGTGACCTCCGTTCAGAGTCGTGGTAGTACGACCTGTCAGAGCGGGATCCTCGGTCACCTCTGGATCGCTCTGATCTGGAGCGAGATGAACTTGGTCGAGACCCTCTTGAGCGAGACAGTGATCTAGACCTTGATCTTCTGCGATCTTTGTCTGATCGCAATGAGTGTGATGATGTGTGTCGAGAGTCACGATCTGATTTGGAGTAACAAGAAGACCTTTCATGATTCTCCGATCGCTTAGAGAAACTTTTTTCCTTTTCTTCCACATGTGACCCAGAGGAAGACTTTTTTACTGCTTTACTACTGCTGTCAGAGTTTGTTTTACTTTTGGAGTCTACTGATTTGTGGCTGGAAGACATCTGGACTGAATCTTCATCGGATTCTGAGCCAGTGTGAGCACTACCAGATTGGGACCTGGTTTTCCTTTTGTTTACAATATTATCCTGCTTAGTACTACTGGAACTCTCTCCATCTTTTCCTGAGGACACGGTGGGTTTACTGAGGCTAGAAGTGCCCCTATTCTCAGATGCTTCAATGTGAGAATTCTCAGAGGGGCACACAAGGACAAAATTCTGAGGCTGGGGTGCTGGGAATTTGATTTCACTATCACTTGCTGATTTCTGGAAAACTTGCAATTCACTGGAAGGTGGCTCCTCTGGCACAACAGATGTTGGTTTCTCCTCAGTCACAGACACACTGAGAATTTGCTTCTTGAAATGCATCTTTGCTAGGTCCGTTTTCAGTTTATTAGCTGAAGAGACTGGTGTTTGTGAGGGTGTCTCTGCTATGGCTGTTGGCACTATGTGTGTCTGGTTTTGCTCATTTTGTACGTCTGTATCCTCCAATCCCTCATCTGCAGTTGACTGTGACAAGGTAGCTGGAGATTCAGTGACGGCCTTGTCAGGACTGCTAGGGTTGGTGAACAGGCTATTCAGTGGCTTCTTGGTCTGCGAGAAGCTGAAGGACACTTTCTGACGACCCTGATCCTCTAGGTTAACCTTCATCTTGGTCCCTTTAGGCAAGAGATGGTTGGATAGCACGACTCTTGGTGACAGGCTTTTGATTAGAGCTGCCTTGGACAGGCCTTCCACCTTTACCTACAATACAAACGACAACAACTAAGCCTGTGATGTGAGCGTTTTCTATTCAAATGAAAGCAGATATTTCAAACATATTAGCTTTTTATAATCAAGACTTACCGAGGCACCACTCCCTTCCTCTCTTTGATTGCATAAGAACAGCATGGGAACATAAAAAAGAGGGAAAAGGGAGATGCAAAAGTAATTAATTTAAACACTTTGTGTTGCACAAAATATAAAAAATTTAGATGATTAAGCGGATGTAAGCGGATGTAAGATGTAACCATAGTTCTCATGTAGCCTTGCGGGATCGAGGTCAATCGTTAATAATTTCAGGTTTTTACATTCCACTATTTGTAATTCTGTTTCCTTAAATCTTGAAGTACGAGAGCACTGATGCGTTAACTCTACTTGAGTTTTGTTACTAAGTTTATGTAAACAATAGACTTTGAAATAAGCAGAAGAGCTGACATGAACCACTACAACTCATTGGATTGATTCGATTTCAGGACGTGGTTGGACAAAGTCAGTGACTTGAAGCACCGGAATTAGGCCATGTCCACACGGAGACGAATTTGGGTGAATCCGCATAAGTATTTGATCGTTTGGACGTTTCGTCCAGACGGAAACGCGTTTTGGGAGCCTGAAAACGCAACTTTCTGAAAACGGGTCCCAGAGTGAATAAATCCGAAAAACGCCACCCTTGCGTCTCCGTCTTTACAAGCCAATACGCATCTTTCCTGAAACGATTACGTCATAGCCCACCTCTCCTTCAACCCGCATGCGCTAACCCAGCCAACAACCTGCGTTCGTGCTGCAGAAGCTGTTGAGCTTGATCGGGCTTTTACAGCAAAATATCAGAATCAGAATCAGAAAACCTTTAATGTCTCACGACGGAGAAATTTAAAATATACTGCTGCTCCACTACCACAGTCAACAACAAATGGACATGGAGAACAGCTACAACATGTTCTTCAATACACCGCGGTATCTTCCGTCATTTTTCGTCTGTTTGTTTGTATCTTCCGCCATTCGTCTTCTTCGTGTGTTTGTTCATCGCACGGGTTTTGCGCATGCTCCATTCTTCTTCTCTGTTTTTAGTGTAGTTTGTGGCAGCATTACAGCGTTTTCAGTGGTTTCGTTTGGACGCACATATTTCTTGAGACGATTACGAAATGAAAACGAAATGAAAACGAAAACGATTGGTTCCGTCTCCGTGTGGACATGGCCTTAAATGACAGGTAAAAGAATGGCAGCTCTCCTTTGTCTGTCAGGTACCCAGGTCTAGGATAGATGTCTGATGTACTATATTTTATAGTGTAAAGTATTTTTTCGGAAGTTTCAAAGATTAAAATAATAAATAAAATACCCACAGGCATATATATATATATATATATATATATATATATATATATATGCCTGTGGGTATTTTATTGCTTGTCGACTGACACTTGCAACTGGTGAAAAAAAATATAGGACAACAAATCACAAAGAGAACTGAAGAAGAACAGAGAGCATTCAACATTTAGCTAGATTGTGAATAATTGGGTTTTTGTTCCTCTTTATGTCCTATTATAAATTTCCTTAGGGTAAGCTCAATATGGGTGCTTGGAACAATTAGGTCATTTAATCCTATAGGATTCATTTTTTTCTGTCTCCTCTGTAAGATTCCACAGAAAACACTTTCCCTCTGAAATGGTTATAACAAGCAGCCGACAATTGGATGAAAGACGGTTGGACCTACTCAAACAGCCTTTTTAGCCTTTTTGGCATTGCATTTAATAGGCATATTCTAAGGCAATTATTGGGATGTTATTCCAACTATAATGCACAACAGTCTCATATTTTACAACCAATTTTAAGCACATCATACTAACCATTGTTCACATACAGGGACATAAAAAGACCAAATAACAAATCAAAGGAAATATAGTTTTTTCGCTACTTTCCAGCAGTCATTTTGCTAATGGTATAACTGAATAACATGTCTGCACTCTCTATACATAAACTTTTCTGCCATCATATGCCACTTGTAGCTGAACTGCACAGAACACTATACACGTCAACAAAAATAATAGCAGCAGAAACAACAAAAGAGAGGAAAGTCTTGTATTCTTAGTTGTCAATGTTTTGTCAGTGTTGTGTGCAATTTGCAATTCTGCAAAGCGTACTTACTTACTTATTCATTTTACTTATTACTTGTTGTAATTTTTGGTAAATGCTGTTTAATGTGTGCACTGTCTCTTTGCTGCTGTACAAATTTAAATTTCCCCGTCGTGGGACGAATAAAGGCTTTCTAATTCTAATAGACAGGGTTTAGAGCTTAGGATGATCTTGATATCCAAACATTTTAACTGTAAATACTGTAGGTGCCAGAGACTGCTCCCAAGACAGAATATAATAATTATTTGTTGTCTGTACATCCATGTCAAACTGTGAGTTCCATTTTGTGCTGACTAATACCTGATTTCTGACTTGAGCAGAGTGTCCATTGAGAAATTCGTCTAGGATAAGTAGACCTGAGGAGGCTTCTGCCCAAGAATAATCCAAATCAGAGAAATGAGCCCTCCAAAGTGACGCCACACCTGATAAAGAGAAAGATATGGTTGCATGAACTGAGACGTTCATACAGCTACTGTGTTTACAGAAGCTACATCATCAACATCTGAGGCTAACAAATGCAGAAATTTAACTTTGTTTGCAACACTGGACATAGGTGCTTAGTGTCATGCTCGCACAAAAGAGATATGAACACCAACATGCTTTGAACACTAGAGGGTAACAATCTGTACTGGCATAGTTCCCTTTATTTGTTATCTATTGGTGCAATAAGGTGGAGAAAGTCGTTGCATGTATTAATGTTGGTCTGTGATTAGAGAGGATTTCCCCTTTTCCCTGCCCAGTGGGCTGTTATTCACTACTCTTGTGGCCTTCGCTGGATCGAAGCAACAACAATATTAAGAGGTTACATTCACCTGATGTTTGAAAATAGTACTATCATGCTCGAATGTAAATGAAAACATGGACGCAGGATAAGCAGGGGACATGTGTTACATTGTTTACGACAAATGGCCTACAGAATACATTTTATGTGAAACCATATTCGTATGAAAACAAACGACGACTGGTTTGAAACGAATAAGCTGGACAACTACTTACCCAGCCTCTGCTGGGAGACATAATGTATTTGAAACATGGCCTTTAAACGGCAGTTCCTAAGTTAACGTCACCTACTGTGAGAACGAGTTGACGGATGTAACATTATAGAAAACATGAATTCACTGATACATTTCACCCAGACTTGCTAACCAGCGTGCTAGCAGTTAGCAGTCAGGCAAAACGACATTAATGCAGCTGCTCAAATGAGACACTGGTGTACAGATATTATCAGCTAAGCTAACGGGGGCCAGCTAACATTATCTGAGAGCTTTCGTGTTCCGACATTAAAGAACATTTACGGTTGTATCGTATCATACTAAGTGGGCTTTTTACGTAATCAATATTACGAATTGTATCTATCCTACGATAGTATGTTTGGAAATGCTATCAATCTGTATACTCTTGGGGAAAACTATAACAGTTCTTTTTAAAAACGCAGAGGGCCAACTTACCCAAGGCAATTCTCCTAGCATTAGCGGCTAACTAGGTTGCTATATCCCGTACAGTAACTAGCAGCCAGGAGGCTAACGTTACTGTTTACTCAGATCTTACTAATGTGTACATTGGGAGTAAATAAGTTATTTCGGCCGGCCAAGAACCCAGTACTTTTTAAATTAAATTTAGGATGTTAGACACGTTTCCGTTTTACTGGAATCTCTGCGCCCGGCTTTTCCAGCATGCTAGCTGATGTTTTGTCTTAGCTTAGTAGCATGTAACAGTAGTAAGATGGTCTGCCGAAACCCACGTCGCTAAGTACAATTAGCTATTTACAGGATACTCACTTTACAAAGTGCTCAAGGTCACAAGGCTCCCCCATCCTCGAAATTACCGTCAATCTGTCCTTTGGAAAACATCAAGCAACAATATATGCCGACATCAAAACCGTACGGGGTTATCGAAAACGATCTTCGGCTCAGCGGCTCCTCTGCTGCTGCGCCCTAGCCGATGTGATTGTTGGTACTATCGAGCTAGCACGAGCTCAGTCAGATAGCTAAGAGTTGTGGAACAGATCCTAAGTACAATTGACCACAGAAATCAGGCCCATGGATGCGTCTTGATTTGGCCAACCCGTAAAGTATAATGCGACTTACAGGCCGGTACACTCGAAGGAACATGTCTTTGAGATATATCTTTTATTCCACCTAACAGTGACTCCCTTGCTGTGGTTGCTGTATTCAACAACATCACATGATGCGAGTGCACAGCCGGCGCGAACCCTTGAGCGCACTGTAGGTCAGAGCCGTCAACTAATGCAACTATCTTCCTCTGCTGAAATCATGACTGACATGATTTTACAAAACATGACTCAGTTAGACCTGTGAGCGTCTTGTAGGGCAGCCTAGTGTATTGGATTCATGCGACGGTATTGCCTGAGGTATGCCTTTAAATTTCCTAATAAAGTTATATCCTATTCTACACAATTCCATTCTACTCTATTACGTTTGTTTATACTCTATTTGATTCCGTTTTTTTTATTATATTATACTTAAAATATTCTATCCAGAGACCACAGTGTATTTGTATTAGCAGTTGATGCAGATGCTAATGTTATCAACATTACTACCTCTACCAATGCTTACCTTGCTCTACATGATGTTTCGCTTCTATTTCATGTATTCATCCGTACATGAAACTGTTTATGTAGTGTCTTATTGTTCCTGTTGTTGAAAACCCAATAAATAAATCATATATAAAAAAACATGTTATCAACTACATAAAGGTCCATTTGTAATAACAAAAACTAAACTAAAAAAATACGTATGTATGAAAAACTAAGTTTTAGTGAACTTAAGAGCAATTATCTACAGACAACAGCATCCCATTGTTTCTGAGGGATCTTTCTTGTAAACCCTTATGTACCCAACTACTTCCTACATCCCACAAACCTCTAACAGACATATAACTGAAGCTGTTTAACTTTGCAAGTACAGTTTAAGAATTTCAATGTTTAATGGCAAACCACCATTGAGTAAACAATATGAGCAAATTAATGATAATACTGACAGATTTGAAACGTTTTGTCAGGAACATATATTTTTTCATCTTAAATCTTTATTACTGTAAGAGTCATATTTTTTTTGAAAACTTCTTGTTTGGGGTTACCCGAAACTCTGGGTCATGATCCAGCTAACTATGAATGAATACGGCTGCATGCACCATTGCTTGTATGAGTTGAAGAGTTGAAGAGTAACAATGCAGTTAGGATGTGGGAAACACAGGACGATACCTTTATGCAATACAGCAAGAGGCTGGCAGTGAGGACAGCTTGAGTGAGCATCAGAGAGGAAAACATAGTAGCAATGTTGAGAGTAGGAGTGACCAGACTTGATAAAACAATACACTTATTAAACAAACATCCCTCAGGTTTTTGTGAACACTGTCTGGTCGAGGAATCTGTGGGGCATAACATTAGTCACTGCTAAAAAATATTGTAAAGAAGGTGAAACCTTTTAGAGGCATGTCCCAAAGCTTGGAGTGGAAGAAGTGACTTCAACTAAATTAGAGAGTCATTTCCATTAAATTGAATATTTGGTGGGGCAAAGTACTAGATAACCCTGGTTCAAACTTCCAGTCCAGCAGATGGCGGTAATGCGCCTCCACGCTGGTTGCCACCCGCCACATAAGACCTGAATGAAAAGAAGAGGAACGACGGAGGCGACTCGCGAGGCGTCCAAGCCAACAGGAAGACGAGCTGAAACCGAGTTTAACTCACCCGGAATTTTCCGCAATTCAAATACTTGCACAATTGCCTGATTGTCTGTTGTGTAAGTTTTGTCGTTAGTTCCTGGTAATATTATGGTTTTATATATTCAATACATTCTCCTCGCCGTGCGTCATTGATGGCCGTAAAATGAGTTCATGCTAGCGGGCAAAACAACTGGCTAACAATGGTTTGGCTCAACATTTTGCCGGTCTCTCATCGTTTGGACATGAAGGACGTTTGAAACGTTGGCCCCGAAGCTTACAAGTGGCTTTGTTGAATTGGATAACGTTACAACAGTTACAGGATACGTATTGTTATTTATAGCGAATTACGTTGCTGTGGTCATAAAATGGTAGCTTTGGTTATGGTGGCGATTGGCTGGTTCGTTGTGCGCAGGTGCAACTTCACAGAGATTAGAGGGAAGAGAGATGGCTCACTTGCTGGCTACTTGCCTCACCAGCTCCGGAAAAAACGATGTGTGGAATCGATAATGTCCCTTTTTTAATGTATGGCTTGGTAGTGAACTAAGCGTTTGGATCGTAAGTCAACGTCGCTGAACCGCTGCCATATAGGACTGGGTAAGACTGGCTTCTAAACACATTTCAAGTAGATGGGGAGTTGCGTTTTTCAACCATCTCTCAACTAATCTCAAGCATTTCTTATCGTTATTTATAATCTTGATAGTTAGGCTACATTGGCCGCCAGAGGCTGGAGAGGAGTGTGTAACATTTAAACCAAAGTAAGGTACTTGGAATTTAGGAAAATAATCAGTTTGTCATAAGGTAGTGTAAAAACTGTTTGTCCAGCATGGGTGTGGCTTGGCTCAAATATAATACAGTATAACTAGTATGGAATATAGTAATATAGTATTAATTGAGATGTCTCATAAGATTATTAACAGCTCTTGAAATACTTCAGCATTTTTATATTATTCTTCACTATTAAACTACATATATTTGCATTTTTACATCTAATATACATCTACACCTTATTATATTTACAGACCAATAATAATTGCTTGCAGCATTACTATACTATACTGTATATTGTAGTACTGCATTTTACTTGTACAATAATATTCCATAATATTTATGCTGTGTTAAGCTTTTGTTCAATCCATGCCTTAAAAGTTATAATTCCTTTTGGCAGTAACTTATCATCCAGCATGTAAATAATTAAGTTAAGCTAATGTAAGCCGAAAGTTGATACAAATGCACTCTTGAATGTCTTGCAGCAATAATAGTCGAAGTAACTGGAGACAAAATGTATCTTTTTCAACGTAGATTAAACACCATTGAAGGTAGAAATGACCTTAGAAATACAAGCTTTTTAGTGCTTTCTATTGTAAAATACGCAACTCCCCTGTTTACTTATTTGTTAGCAGACCACTCTTGCCTCGTCCAGTATCGTAGTGGAAACAGCCTGACTGGCAATGCTGCGCTGGTATTTTGCCTCTGACATGCTCAAATTGTTGTAATAAGTGTCTGACAACATTAAGGAATGGACCCTGACAGAGATAGACATGTGTCCAAAGGCTGGATTATATCAGGACAACACTAATTTATTACTAATAATGTGACCTCCAATATGTCTGCAGCAGGCCGTCCTCTATTGAAACTGTATTTCTCTGAGACAGATTTGGTGGTGCTTTAGTTGAAGCATAGCTGGTGCAGATAAAGGAAATACAAACGCCTGGGGATGTTGTCCTGGCTATGTAGGACGTGTTTTACACTCAATGGACTGTCTTCTTCCAATTTTGCGCTTCAAGATCGAATTCATGACGGACCAACAAGGCTATCCTCCTTCGAAGGCCCCTCCAGATGATCGGAAATATACTTCTTCAACCCTTTTGTTATTGATCACTTTATTGACTGGAAAAGGAGGAATACCTAGAAAATGAACTTGAATTGAATATTTCCGACCCGCCCGTTGTGATGCGCAATTCTTGGATGTTGATTGAAGGATGGATCATATTCAATAATGATGGCTATGGCTGCGTTCTCCTTGGACTGTTGTTTTCTGGAAGGTGTTTAATCTACTTGCCTTCAATCTCCTGGAGGCTACAGCTGTATTGAGTGTTTTGGCAGAAAGGTAGCCTTTGAAACATGTCATTGTTGGCCAGCTTCATATTTGTACAGCAGTCAGTGCAAGCCGTTTGTCAAGGTGTGATTGATAACGGGTCTGATGAAATTTATTCCAAATGATTTAGGTAAATTATGTCGTATAGCCATCAGACACTTTGTGATGGTTTGTGCTGCTTTGTTTTACTTTGACTTGCTTCCATATTGTCATATTTTTAAGGCAGTCTTTGACTGAATTTCTGAATGTCCTTGTGAATACTGTGCCAGTGTAGCTAATACAAAAACAGGGCGGGAGAGTGATGTCAGAATCAAACTGGAGATGCTGTGGTGATATGATGTGTCTTAAGCAGCCGGCTGCTGTGTCATGTCAAAGATTATTCCGTGGGTTCTGAAATCTCATCAGTTTTAACCTTGCTGTCCTGACTATTTTAGAGGTGGTTTTTGTGGGTATTGCTAGTTTTAATGACGTCTCTTGTCTGAAATGTCCCTTTTCACATTGCTCTTCAGGTTCAGTGGTGTTATGTTGGAATGCCAGGGAATTGACGCTGAGCTTAAGAAGCTCTGTCTGCAATAATATTATTCTATACCCCTCTGTCTGCAGGTGCTGTTGTTTGTGCTTCAGCATGGCGGTCGTCATCCGTTTACAGGGGCTGAGGATCACAGCAGGTTCTCAGGATGTTCGCAAGTTCTTCACTGGACTCAAAATTCCAGATGGAGGTGTGCATATAATTGGTGGGGAGCGAGAAGAAGCTTTCATTATTTTTGCGTCAGATGAAGATGCTCGAAGAGCCATGACACGGTCAGGGGGTGTCATTAAGGGTTCCCATGTTACACTGCTACTGAGTAGCAAAGCAGAGATGCAGAGTGTGCTTGAACAAAGTACGAAAAATGTGGAGCTGGATCAAAAGAATCAACTTGAAGAGAATCCAGGACGCGCTAGACGATCTGTGGAGGCTGAGACGAGCAGGCGATCAGGGAGTAGATTGGATCACAACCCTCAGTCCTGGTACCAGACGGTTACACACTCGAATGACTTCTTCTGTGTGTATCTAAAGGGGTTGCCCTTCTCTGTAACTGAAATAGAGATTTGTGACTTTTTCAGTGGTATACCTGTTGATGACATTGTATTATTGAAGAATGAAAAGGGTGCAAACAATGGAAGAGGTCTCGTTAAATTTGCTAGGACGGAGGATGCCAGGGCTGCCCTGAAGAGAGACAGGAAGTACATCGGATCGCGGTACGTGGAGGTATACCCAACAACAGAAGATGATTGGAGTCGAGCTGTAGGCGCCAACACAGGTGGCATGTTTAAAACAGGGGGATCACCTTGTGGCAATCGGAGGAATTCACAATACCGGGCAAGGTCACGCTCACCAATGGCCCCAAGGCCCTCTGTGTCTTCCGCTGAAGAGTACTGCATTCTGGTGGAAAATCTGTCCGATGCCGTGGAAAAAGGAGACATAAAACGTCTTTTTCGTAATGCAAACCTTGAGGACGACCAGATCTTGTACTTAACTGACGACGATGGGAAAAGAAATGGATCTGCATTTGTGCTGTTCAAGACTCTGATAGAGTATCGAGAGGCCACAGCTTGTGACAGAAGACCGTTTTTCAACCGTTGGATTCATACTCGCCCGATCTCAAGAGAGAAAATGATTGCCCTTCTGGAGAATCAGAACATGGATGTCCGCCCCACTGGAAACCCGGAAAGGTTTCAGGAAAGGGCTCCATCTTACCCCAGAGATCCTTGTGACGCTGAGAAAATGTGCCTATTTGTTCAGAATCTACCCTTTGATGTGCGGAAAGTTGAGATAATTGACTTTTTCCTTGGGTTTAGTATCACAGAGGATGATGTTGTGTTGCTGCGTGACAATACAGGTTCTGGGGTTGGGAAGGCTTTGATTCTCTTCAGCTCTGAGGCCGCTGCTATGAGTGCGCTCTCTCTCAGTGGACAAAGGTTTCTTGGCTCAGAAGTCTCACTTAAATGCATTTCACAGTCTCAAATGCGGGATTTGGGTGTTGAGCCTCCAATTGTGCAAGGGCAAATGTTAAGAGATGATCACTTCTCAGGCAGGAGCAGCGGGGCGTCTCACTTCCCTGGTGACACCAAGTACTCTGACTTCAGAAATCCTAATGATCGTAATATGCCAATGACTAATGTACAGGCTCACATCCATGGAGGCTCTGGTTACGAGTCTTTTGCTGCCGAGCCCAATCCACGGCAAGACAGAGGTAACGGTGTTCGTGGCAGCCATGATCCATCAGCAAAGCACTTTGACGGTCCCACCTGTATAAAGCTAGCTAACTTACCATTCCAAATCAAAAGTGAAGAGATCTATGATTTTTGCTATGGCTATCGTATTATCCCTGGATCGGTCTCACTGCAGTATGACAAGAGTGGAGCATCTAAAGGTACTGCGACAGTAGTATTTGAGTCTCGGCAGGAGGCCTTAACAGCAGTTCAGGAACTGAGTGGAAGACCAATTGGTCCTAGGAAAATAGAGCTAATGTTTGTGTGAAAGTGACTGTGCTTTCCATCACATCTAATACCTGCTGCACACTAAAGGATGAACCAGCAGATTTAAGGGCTTCTTAGGCCCCTCCCATCAACCATGCCATATTTTAATGTCTGGTCAGAAACAAGTATCTGCCTAATTGATGCTGTAAATTGAGGGGACTAAAGCTGTAATCCAAAAGTTACAGGTTGGATTGGAAGATCTGGCTTCGAGCTGTATTATAGAAATCCTGTATTGTGATAGCCAGAGTGACGGTGACGGACTGGGCAGACACGCCGACCTGATGGTCCATTATCTTTGAGAGACCACGAAAACTTTATTTCCGATTTCCCTTCAGCTTACAATGCAAAACATAAACCACGCTGGTAAATTTTCCCAGCTGTGATTAAATCCAAAGTTTTTGTTTTTTGGTACAGACAAAGTTGAAAGACGCTGACGACAGCCCACGTCCATGTTTATATCTGAAGTCAAGTCCCAGGATTTGCCAATAAGAAATTGTTGTAATTTGTTGTCACGCATCCAGAATTATCTGGTGTGTGCATTGATATGATTTATATAATAAAAAAATCTGATAACTCTCTAAATTGAGTTAAGATTGAAGATCCTTTAGTGGGCACCAGGCCTTAAATGATTTAGCAGTCTGGTTTGGACATACCCTCCACAGAAGTGATTCCTTGTTTCTCTTTGTTCCGTTGCATGACTTTATATGAATGTAACAGTGAATTTAGTAGTATAGTTTATTGATCCATCAAGAACACTTTATGTTCTATTCTGATTAGGCAATAATGGCCTGTCCACTGTGTTTGGGTTTTGTATGCAACGGCTCAATTGACCGGCCATACTTGATTATTTGTGTTTTTCCTCATTAAAGTTGTTTTCCTCCTTTGGCACTGAGAAAATGTATCTACATTTCATTCTTCTGTCCATGCGTCTTCTGAAATGTTTTTCACAAAAAAAACCTCATACTATTCAATTATCAATCGTTATTCACTGATTTCATGATGCAAAGACATTCTGCTTGCAGATGTAATTTTCAGGTGTAGAATTTACAGATTTAACCCCAATAATCAGTTTTGTTAGTCACTAGTAACTTTTGCTTCAATGAATTACCCTGATATTGTTCTGCGTATAAGTATTAGATATAATTTGCTTTTATACAATCTAGTCCTCAAATAGCAAAACTATTAAGAATTGCTACAACTAGGAAGGGTGACTATTCTTAGGAAGTATCGAAGAGTTGTAATCTGATATAAAACTGTTTCATCACCAGTGTGGTAAGTGAAACATCTTCCTGGACCACTGGCCAGACCGGGTCGGACACTCACCGCAAAAACTGATGCTGGAGCAAGAAACATTGCTATTCTTCCTCTGACAGGATGGACTGATGACATGAAACTTAAAAATAAAGATTAAGGTCGAGTTGTTACATTCTATAAACATTTGGAAGCTTTTATAAGACGTCACTGCTCCTGTTAAACAGCTTTATTATCAATTTATTCACAATAAACTTGTTTGTGTTGTGGAAATTGTCATCAATTTTCTTATATGAAAGCGGAACTAGTAAATGATGTTCTGCTCTCCAGTGTCGTGATTGATTTATCTTGGACAAAAAAATTATTTTTGTAATTTGTTCACCGGAAGTAAGGTTTTTGCTTCCGGCAGCGCGCTGTGCAGACCCTGACACCGATGAAGTGATTAGCCCATCAACACGCTGAGGGACGTTTGTAGAACTAGCAGGTGAACAGTTCTTCATATCCTCACTATGACGTAAAAAGATAATTTAAATTCGGAACTCGTAACCGTATCGAAAGAGTTAATCGTCAAATGTCACTAGTTTCATTTTGTGGGTTTCAGGTCTTTCAAACTTCTGCATCAATCATTTGCCATCACTATCCGTCACCGACGTCAGTTAAGGGTTTTGATTTGTTGGTTTAATCCAGTAAACCTGCATGATCACTTGTTCCAGTCCCGACCGTCACTTTAAGTAATCAGAGTTAAACAACACTAACGTTAACTGGGATGTTAATTGGGTCACTTGCCGTGATTAAACAGTCCTTTAACTCAACCTACTGTTTCTCGGGCACGTTCAAACCGACACTAATTTGTTTCCACTCGTTTCTTAAAGTTTCGTATTGTTGGTATATTCAAGGGAGAAATAGTTGTACACACGTTCCTGCAGCGGTTCGAGAAGTGTTCATGTTAATTAAAGTGAAGTTAGCTTGCCGGTTCTAGCTAGCTAACTGTACTCCTCGCTAATAGTGAGCTAATAGGGCCGTTGTTTCTAACTAGTCTATAATGTCAGTTGTACTTTGTCCTAATTTAAACTCCAAACCTGCAGCATCTCCAATCCAGTACTGGTAAAATAATGGTACCCGTTTTTCCCTTATTGTTTAGGTTCCCTCCGAGAAATCTGCTGTCGAATTATGTTGAATATTTGTGGTCTAATTGACTAAAGTGACACTTTTGTACATAAATACATTCTGTACGGTTCCTGTCTGCTACCTGATGACATTTAAAAAGCAGTTGAAGTCTGCGTCCTTGCAGAAAAACACAAAAACCGCCTTCATTTTTATTAAAGCTTGTTTTAGATAGAAAAAAGTGAGATGCATAAAATCTAAAGGATTTCCTTTAATAATGAATTCCTTTTGATTGGATGTAAATCATCTCTGAGTGCCCTTCATAACTTAGATATTGTCTTAAACGAAGTAACCATTCTCCTCAGTGAAGTTAAGGGGCCGATCGCAGTCTATCAACATTAAAGTAATTTGTGGAACATAATAGAAATACAGAGACATTTTTCAGGGCAGAAAAACCCCACCGGAAACCATTCGCATTGCACAAAGAGGGACTCAGTTTTCCCCTTCGTCTATCTGTATGAAAATCTGTAAAGACCCTGTTGATCAAGCGATGCTCCTGTGAATGTGATGAGCAAGCAATGTGACCGTAGTAGGTCTAAAACAGTTTTGAACCTTACCTACATCAGAATGGAAGAATCAAGGAGAAAACTCTTCCAAAAACATCTGCAGCCAGCAAGACCCCTGCGCCGCTGCAGCCAGGTTGCCATCGGTAAGCAGGACGCACCAGCTGCTCAGACTTGTAATCATGGATCAAGGGAATACATTTTTTTTGCTTTTATAGCCAGTGCCATGACCATATGAAAATTATATTCTTTTAGAACCCAAAATATTTGCTGCTACAGGTGCACAGGCACAGAATGAGCTAGTGGATCAAGAGGTAAGTAGTGCAATAGGATACAACATTGTATACCTGAAGCTTACGATTATTTCCATTATGATGATTCTAACAATTGTTTGTCAGTGAATTATTTGTAAAATGTAAAAAAAATAATGGGAACAATGTCTATCATAATTTTTCAGGACCCTAAGAAAGTTAATCAAATAGCTTCTCATGTCCACCCATCAGTCCGAAACCCTGAATCTATTCAATTTACAACAGTAGAAGACAAAGACGCAGCAAATTGTAACAGAGAACCTTTTGCCAGTTAGAGGGCGCACTGACACCGAGCACACATGAGGCCAGTGCTGCATTTCACACATGCAATGATGGCAACTTAACATGGAAGAAATTATTAGCTCACCTTCAAGCAACTTCTAGACGACTCATTTCAGATCTGGAGTATTTCAGCCTCAATGATTCTCTCTTACAGGCTGTTGTCCTTAAGATGATATAAGCAGTTTCCTTATACACATGTTTCTAAAACGATGTTCTAATTGTGCTCTTGCTAGACAAATATTGGCATAGAACAGTTCTGCAAGATTGTCAACCTCCAGAGAAACAAAAAGGGTAAGAGAAAAATGTTGTTTCTGACCGTGTGACCATCGAAGACGTATCAGCTTCTCAATAATGAAGCCAAATGTTTCTGATCCTCCTCTGGTGGTTGGCTGCAGGATAGATCATAAATCTCTCTCTGTTACATTAGCGGATGGAACATGGGCCTTACTGCAATGGAGGCTTGGTAACTATTGAAATGTGTCTGTCCTTGCTCATCTGGAAGAAGGACATGTTTAACTTACCTTGATAAGAGGTTATTTACAGTCGTGGTGTAGCATGAAGCGTCTCCGCAGCAGCTACTATTATAATCACAGTGATGTTTGACTATGTTTTTAGGGAGAACCTCTTACACAAGGGATTTCCTAATCGGTCTGGCAAGATGTCCTGAGGCCATGAAGAAGCCAGAGTTCTTGCCAGACCACCCCATCGTCTTAACCATGGCAGTAGGTACGGTTTCATCATTCAGTGGCTCCTCACAAATCATCAGATGTTCATTGTGCTGTTTGGATCAAGTTTTGTTTCTATACTATCTGAACAGACCCGGGACCCTTAATGCTTCATGAAATCAAAGGGACTGTGGAAAATGAAGAAATGTGAGTTTAAGTTATCTTAATAAAAGTAAGTCACAAACATGAATAGTAGAAAAATAAGTTGACCATAATCTCTTCTTTTTTTTAGGGTGGCAGAAAGACGTCGCTCATCCTAAGAAATTTGCACAAGTCCTCATTGCTCACCTCAAAGTGTTCCTACTGTGTTTACCTTGTTGCATTTAATTTAAGTTATGACATTTTAATTGGCATGTTTATTATTCTAAACGAGACTGATGACAGTTTGAGGGGGAAGTTGCACGAAGCGATGGGATTAACACTTTATTTGCTGAAGGACTCGATGTGTTCGGAGGTTTTGCTTCTTTTTCCTGCTGTGAAAGATTCTGACTATTTATATTTTCTAAAAAAACCGACAGACGAGACATTGAGGGACGAGCAGGGCAGAGCCATTTGTGTGGACAAATCATTTTATTAGTCCCAACTTGACTTGAAGTGACAGCGATCAAACTGATATCTGTTAAATCAAAAGGCATCAATCCTACTTTTACAGAAAACGTCTGACTGAACATGTTCAGTTGTTCTAATAAATGATTTTGGCTCAACAGTTTGGTGTGTTGAGTTGTTCATTTGTGCATGTTATTGGAACATAAAGCTGAAAGTTAATCAAGTTGTATTTGTATCAAACTGTGTGAGAAAGATGTTCCTCCCAGATGTTTTCTGGCTCATAACTTTACTCTCATTCTCATCTTCAGACTCAGCTGACAGTTGATTTCAGGGGAAAACATCCACCACCACGTCTTTCTGATGACGGCCTCCAGCTCAGCTTGTCGGTGTAATGAGAGATGGCTGGCTGAGGTAGCACCGACAGTCCGGTCAGCCCTCCCATCCTTCTCTAACTCTGACTCATCAGGTTCAGCTTGGCTTGGGGCTGCTGATTTTGGGGGTATAACTGTGTGAACTTCGTGCCATCAGATTTGCCTCCTCTGCCCCCGACAACCTCTTGAGAGGTGCCCTGACAGTCCACACAGACCAGTGCTCCCACTGATCACCTGCTCCTTGCACTTATTCTCTCTTGGTTGTTCAGCCCTTCCTTCTCTCAGCAGCGTGACTGTTTCATAAAGCAGCTCTGAATCCCTTCAACTGGTTACATCAGGTGTTTTCCTGCTCTCAGGCTTCCCAACTCCAGCTGACTGCTCCTGACCCCCTGTTCTGTCTGGAGCTGCACCCCGACCCTGATGAGACCTGCTCTTCTGCCTGGAGCTCATTGGTCTTTGCCACCTTGTTACATGTGTTCTTCTTCTGTTTGGATTGTCTTTCTAGTTCAACACTAGCTGCTTCATTCATCTTCTCAATTAAGATTCCATCTGTCACTCCCTGATCATCAAGATGAAACGTAATATGGTCACTTAACAGTCCAAACTGATGTCAAGACTTTCTTCTGGATGAGCTCAGGGCTGAACTGTTCATCTGATCCCACCTCTCTTCAAGCAGGTAACAGTCTCTCTCTTAGCTCCATCGCTCTGAACAGGAACTTGTGAGGAGGAGATTCATGACTGCCTTGTGTTCTGCTGACTAATCTGGTGTAGGTCTGTGGAACTGTCCTCTTTGATGATTGTCTTCAACTGGAGAAAGGTTAAGCGGCTTTTTATCTCAAGCATGTCACGGAGACTCAAACCTGGGCTGATCGATTGGACCACAGCTTCCATGACTTCAGCCTCTCTGGTTCCTTTGCTCAGGCCTCTGTCCATCTGATGCATCTGAGATCTGTGTAGGAGAGTCGGTCCTTTTGTCCCTTCTCCCCAATCTGACCACAGATCTTGAATTCTCTTCTTGTCATCACGTTCTGTGGAACTGAAGCTTGACTTGCATTTGCACCATCAACTCTTTCACTCAGCCTCCTTACTTCATCTGCAGAGTTTGACTGTTAAGTTGGAGTTGTGAGTATTTTTCTGGCCAACTCATACAGATCCTAAATGAGAGGTCTATCACCGGGCACAGACATGAGAACAGAGAATGACGCTGCTGTCTGCTGGATGTTTGCTAATCTTGTGTTTACACCACCTCTATGGGGAAACAATTGTTCCAGTTGTAATGGTACAGCATCAAACCTTGGACTCTAACTTCTACAACCTATATGGCCTCTATAAACATAAAAACATTAAGTTTATCCTCGTGTCACATCATGTTCATCACTTCTAACCCGTTCTAGATGTTCACTCATTTCATTGCAGCAAATGTTCTATTATCCAGTTTTAAAATAGACCAATGAAAGTTCACTGTCAAGGTACTCGACATCAACGGAACAAACGACAGACGAAAATTCAATGCTTTATTCTTACTCCCTCTCTCTCTCTCTCTCTGTGTTTGAGTGCTAATTGTATATAAATAAAGTCGCACCAGTCAGAGGGAACAAAGTGTGAGGAGATGAACCATTAGAACATTAACTTTCTGTCTGTGATCATAAGTCCATGTTAATGTTTTTACGATCCACTGGTTGAACGTGCCAACTGCTCATCAACTGTCAGATCTCTGCTGTACGTGCCAGAGGCGGAGTAGCCTGCATCCATCAGTGGGCGGGGCGATGGGAACGACGTCACAGTGTGGGCGGGACCTCGCGTCAGCGGCGCCGACGATATATATTCTGAATGTGTCGGAATCGGAGGACACGGCCGGCAAAGAGGGACGTTCAAACGGTACGTGGAGTTTTAATGTTGACATTTGGCTTTGGGTTATCTTGTTGGCTTCACCTACGTTGTAAAGATGGAATATGGTTCTCTCTGCCTGCTGTGAGGGTGATAACGCGTCAATGATAGAGGGGGTGTTACTTTGGAACATGTTTTTAAATTGTGCGACTTCACAAATTCCACAGCAGCAACGACGTCAATGCCAATTAATACGTGTAAAGTTTAGGAGTTGAGGTTGTTTTCTCTCTTGGTCAATGAATGCTTATTTTTCAGGACACAGCTGTTTTTTCGGGAAGATGGATCAGAGCGACAGCGAGAGACGAGGGTCAGACTGGTGAGCTACTTCCGGTGTTATGTTGAATTCTGTTCCCCAATCAAGTAGTGTTCCATCCTTTGCAGAGGTTGGTGTTAAGGATAAAGTTTGGTTCAGGTCAGTGTGAGAGGAAACAGATTTGGACACGCTGTCTTCTAGAATCTAGATGATCTGAAGGACTGAAAGCAGTTGACTGTGGTTTTGTGGTGATTTTTGATATGTATTGAATGTCTTGTCTTGTCTTGTCTTGGCAGTCTTGCAAGACCGGTTTACCTGAAGTCAACACAGTATGCCACCGTGATAGCCTTTAAAAAGTTTGATAATGGAAGCTAAATTGATTAAACATTCAGACTACTACCTAACCCTTCTAACTGTAAATCTTTTATTTTATCCGCTTTAAGCCCTGTTAATGTGCACAACCCACATCTCGATGCTTTGAAAGACGACGTCCTCTACCACTTCAGTCTAGGAACCCAAACGCACGACATACCTGCCATGTTTGGTGATGTCAAAGTATATATTTTTCCTGACCTTTCATTTGTGGAAAAATATAACGCTCCTCATCATCCCTCCGTAGTTAGTATTACTGCCTGTTTTCTGTCTGTGTTCCTTCAGTTTGTGTGTGTCGGGGGCAGCGCCTGGCGGATGAAGTCCTTCATCGAGTACATAGCAGGGGAGCTCGGCATGGAAGATCCCAAATCCGAGTACCCGAACATCTGTGCTGGAACGGACCGCTATGCCATGTACAAAGTTGGCCCTGTGCTCTCTGTCAGCGTATGTGAGAACAAACTATCATTTTATTACATCATATCATTCTTGTGGTTGGTAAACAGACTCCAAACAACACTGAAGTAAACATGTTTCTGTCTTGGTCTGTGCTGGGTTTTACAGCATGGGATGGGCATCCCGTCTATTGCCATCATGTTGCACGAGCTAATAAAGCTCCTCCACTACGCACGTTGCACAGACGTTACGATCCTGCGCGTCGGGACATCAGGTGGAATAGGTAATCATTGAAATACATTTTGTTTACCCGGATGCTTGATAGTACGTATGATTATCAGCCTTTTGAAGCGCTGCCAGTCTCACTGTGCTCCTGTAAATGAACACAGTGATGTAAGAAGAGATTACTTGATTTGATTCATCACAGCTGGTGTGGTCGTACATTTAACTGACAGCTGGTGGTCCACAAACACACCTTTTCTTAGTTTTACCACAAGATGGAGCTCAAAGTCCCTTTAGATTTAAAGAGGTGTAAATAAATATTTATATATATATTATTTCCATTATTTCATTTGCAGTGGAGTTTATAATTTGTCTTTAATGAAATAACCCTGCCACAGACCAGAGGGTGCAGGTAACAGTCGCAGTAGTTCCCAGCTTAGCTAACGGCTACGTCAGCAACTGTCACCACATTATAGTAAATTGTGCCACTGAAATATAAATTGAACTGACATTCAATTCAAAGGTCAAGAATTACGTTGGAAGTTTTTTTTATGTAAAAATGTTCCTTTTTCTTATTAATATAGTCTATATCAATCTATAATGATGGGTCAATACATTGGCTTTAAATCGAAGTTCTGAGACTTCCATTGTCCACCTTTTGTCTGTCTTATTCCTTTTTAAGGACTTGAGCCTGGCACCGTTGTTATCACCAGACAGTCCGTGGATGCCACCTTCCTGCCGAAGTTTGAGCAGGTCATCTTGGGAAAGATGGTGGTTCGCAATACGGATCTGGACCCGAGCCTGGCTGAGGACCTTCTCCATTGCAGCAAGGAGCTGAATCGGTTTAATACCGTGATAGGCAACACCATGTGTACACTGGATTTCTATGAAGGTACGAGTTCTGCGGCACTGATACTTAAATTATAAGCGCCCTCCAGATATCGCCACCTTAGCATGTGTCCTGGTGATCCTGGGAGCTGGAACGTCAGGGGCTGTAGCTCCTGGTAGGGTCACCCCAAGGCAAAGTGGGCCCAGATGAGGGTCCAGTTGTGTACCCCGATGAGATAGAGTTTTGGGACTGTGGATACCTCGACTGTAATCAAGAGACCAGGGCATCCTGCTGGAGCCAGTCCTAGGAGGAGAGCTTGCCAGTCAGCATCTGGTGGCCTGGCCGTGACCCACCCCATATTTGTGCTGACCTCTGTTATATTAAAAAGTGCTTCTAATATGCAAAGTAGTTCAGTTTTAATAACTCTCCTTTGCTGTCTGTCTGTCAATCGATGACCCAGGTCAGGGCCGCTTGGATGGAGCTTTCTGCTCCTACACTGAGAAGGACAAGCAGGAATACCTCCACAAAGCACATGAAGAAGGAGTCTGTAATATTGAAATGGAGTCCTCAGTTTTCGCTGCCATGTGCAAACTGAGCGGGCTACGAGGTGAGAAAACATCAGCATGGTACTAGAAGAACGTTGTCTTGACACTTCATGAGGTTTCTAACATGGATTCTTGTCGTGCTACAGCGGCGGTGGTCTGTGTGACGTTACTGGATCGGCTGAAGGGGGATCAGCTGAGCAGCTCTCATGAGATTCTTCACAGTTACCAACAACGTCCTCAGACGCTTGTCGGACACTTCATTAAGAAGCAGTGGAACACCAAAGCAGTACATAGTTAAGTGCTTTAGATGTTGCACTGGTCTGCAACAAACATCAGGTTCCTGTTGGCTTCTCTTGAAATTTGCAAAACACTGAAAAATGATGCAATGTAATAACTCAGATTACTATTATTGTCCACATTGATTCCTACAGCAGCCATACCTCTGATATTCTCAGAATGAGCAGTGAATATTTAAATTCTGCACTTACTTCCATTTCTCCTGTAACTGGTTGACTTGTGCCTCCATAATGAACCATCATGTTGACTGTGTTTCACTTTCACTTTCATCCTGCATTTAACAGTTGAACTGAACTTACAATGGAACTCAGAAGCCTCTGGTCACCGGTCATGTCTTCCTTAGACTGCCTCTGTTCTTATGTGATATGTAAGACCTTGTTTTTATAAATCAATATGATCAAACTCAATAGCTGTTTGCAGACCCGGAGCCTTGTTTCATGGAAGCCTTTGAGTCCTGGTCACAGCAGGTTGTTTTGATGAATATCACAATATGCATATAAAAGAATGACAGAATAAAGATGTGGAGTGTCTTTTCAAATGATCAGTGTATGGATGGAAGATGTTTTTCATTTAGGTTAATGTTTCCTGCAACTCTCTTCAGAACCTGAAATGAAAGAAATGAGACAACACTTTGTCTGATCACCAAGCAGGATGCGATTTGAAACATCCCCATCACACATGTATGAATACATGCAGCAATACTCCAGTTATTTGGGAACATCATATAAAAAGATTATCATCTTCAAATGCCACAAACACCTTGTTAGAAGATCTAGAATACAGGAGTCTGCCAAGTTCTTTTATTTCAAGAGTTCAGCTGCTGGAGTATCACTGTGAAGTCCATTGTCACGATCATGTAGAGGCGTGTCCAGAGTTTTTTGACGGGGGGCCCAAGTGCGACCCTGACTTGTGCTGAGGTGGCATGAAAGGTCACACACACGTCTGAATAGCTGTCGTTTGTTATTTCTGTCTCCACTACCCATATCTACATTAATCCCAGGATTAAGAAATATACCTTTCAACGAAAGATAGTTTTACTCTTTAAATAGGCAAACTGATTATTGGGCGGACAGCAAATCATAGTTCAGGATTCTAGTTTGCAAGTCCGAATGAAGGGTCTGCCTGCTGCTGCAGGCCTCTGCCTGGGCGCGCCCTGCTCCTGGAGGCTGACTGTTGGACCAGGAAAGGCCTCAACACTGTTTGTCACATAGTCACAAATCGTGCTTGTAAAGAGAAAATTGATACTTAAATAACTGGACGTGTAAACGGTGTCGATCTCTGCACAGACATCATTCATCAGACATTCATACATTCAGCTGTAGCAACGGGAGTAAAACGCCATGTATCATTAGTGGGGGGGCTTTAATAATCTTCACCATTTATTGAATTTAACGTAACGCCAATTGTGCATTATAGGTTATAATATTCGGGGTCTAGTATTGTAAATGCTAAATTTGAATTTGTATACAGGGTTGATCCTTTTGTCTGTATTTACTTTAGGCTTCCATTTAAACAATTTGAGGTAATCTTATCCATTTTCCGACCTTGTCTGTTTGTGCCAAATTAACAGCACAAGCTTCTCTAAGAGGAGGATCCTGCCTGCGCGCTCCCGGGCGCGCTCCCGGGCGCGCTCCGCCCACCTCCCGCCCGCCCGCCATCCGCTCCTTCTCGGTCTGTTCGCTGACTCAGTGCCTTAAGAAGCATCCTCGTTCACCTGGACAGAGCTACAGCATCCTCCGCGGAGAAACACATCAGCCATGGCTAAAACAGCAACTGGTAAGCAGATCTGGATACTAGAACCGATGATATTAGAGGTGATGAAGGGATGATGGACTGATGGATGGACTGATGGGCTGCATCCTCTCTGGACCCCCACCTGGGCCCGGTGCAGTCCACCGACTGGTGTCGGCGCTTTTATCTACGGAGGAATGTTCTTTTTAACAAATGTTTAAAACTCGATGAAACCCGATCAGACTGCTTGTGACGTTTGACATCGATTCCTTGTTTGTATTATTAACACAATGGTCTTGTAACGATGGCAAGCAGAGGGGATGGACTCACAAGAAAAGCTCCAAAATGTCTTCTTTATGATCATCTTCCATGTTCCTGTTATCTTCCTCCTTTGTGTCGGTTCTCCGGTGTGTGACAGTCGATAATTAGACCGAACGAATCGGTCCCCGCCGGTTTATTTACAACCCACCTGCGGTCGATGCTTCAGCGGCTCCGACATGCAGCATAATGCAGACGGACCCCACCCAAAGATGCTGGTGCTGCCGACAGCAGGGCCTCGAGGGCGTTATCAGTCTGCCTCTCTGCAGCTCCGACACAAGTCAACCTCCACAGCCCATCTGATGGTTTTAAAACGATTAACTCGGTTTTCTGGGCATTTAATCGGTTCATTTGTTTGGGATTCTCCTTCTCCTCCGTGTCTGTAGACACCAGCTGTGACAGATGTGCTGCCATTTATTAAGCAGAACTGCAGCACTACCAACATAAGAAAAGGCTTCAGTTCCAAACATCTCAGTATAACACTGAACAAATCTTCTGGACTAACTAATAATAATACGATCTATAATCTGCATTCCTCGTCCTCCTGGTCGTTAGTGTTT